>QEPC01010335.1:87454-101963 GCA_003113815.1 Sphenodon punctatus
GGGCAGCGCAGCTCCAAATAGTAGTGGCAGCAGGCAACAGGTCCGGCAGCGGATCCAGCGGCAGCAGCAGTGGCAGTGATGTTAGAGCGGTGGCAACAGCAGCAGCAGAGAAGAGCCGCAGAATGGCCGTTGTGCTGTCTAAGGTAGAGGGGGCTCCAGGCACCACGGTACAGCAAACAGCCCCGACAATGGCCGACACCCTTTGGGTGTTGCCCTTCGGCTGGCGCCCAAAGGGCCCCGCCCTTGATGTTATTACCTGGGAGGGGGAGGGAAGAGCAGAGTGGCAGAGGGCTCCTCCAATTACAACAGCCCCCTATCCCCACAGCCGCAGACACAGCATGCAGTTCCCAAAGGGCCCCGCCAAGTCTTTACTTATATATATATATTGACATGCATACAGTCATTTCAAATGGCTGAAATCTGCTGCTTTACAACATTTTCCTTCATCTTCTAGATAGCACATATGCTGCATTACACAGCAATGACCTCTGCTGTTTTGCAGTATATACTAATGCTATATTTTTCCTCCTTCCTATTTCCTCTATCTCGTCTCTATTTCCTCCTCTCTGTTTCTTTAACCTATAGGACTAGAAGGAAGGTCTGACTAATGATATTAGAAATCATGACACAATGTCATAAAATACTCCATTCTCTAGTTAGGGTAAAGAGATCAAACATGATTTATATGGAGCATTTGTGTGTGGCCAATACCATTTGCCTGACATTGATAAAAAGAAGAAATGCAGGAGGACATAGAAAAAGCTCTGGCAGTTCCCAGCAGCAAACCTGCCAAATGTTCCTCAGATGAAAGAACTGGTGGTCCCGCCTCTCATCTCCTTCTTGAATTCATATCATGGTGAGAGGAGGCAGTGCAGAGGTACTAAAGAAGAGATGGAAAGAAATTGGGAAGGAACAAAGAACAGTGAATTTAAAAAAAAAAAAAACATGTAAAATTAATTATGACTGAAATATCACTTCTCTGCCCCCATAATTAACCCTCTTTTCGTATCTTTAGTGACTAATTTTCTCTTTTCCTCCCTGCCTAAATAATATGTCCCTTTCCTCTCCTGTCTTCCAAAGTTTCCACTTATTGGGGTGTTGTTAGGCAAGCGCCTCCTCACCCATTACCCACCCATCATGCATGTTGCAGGGCCGCATTGGTGTCCTGTCCAGCCCTGCAACATGCATAATGGGTGGGTGATTGGTGGGTAATGGGTGGTGAACGCTTGTCTAAAAATACCTTTTGTCTGGTATTACCTCTGATCCTTCCTGTTGAATTTCCTCAAGGAGGCAATACTCTTCAGTTGTGGCACTGAGTGCTGCTTGCTGTTGCATTTGGAGAACCAGTAACAACCTCAGGAAGAGAACAAACACATGAATAAGCTATTCCAAACCTCTACCAGGAGCCAACACAGCAGTTGCCATCGTCCTGGCAAATTACATACATTTAACAGTTACATACTGCACTGAAGGCTGAAAGAAAAATTAAGCAAGCCAACTAAGGACTATCTGCTGTAAGAAAATGAGTCATTGCTGTCAATCTGCAAAAAAAGTTAAATAAAATTATTCTCTATGATCTTACCAGCTCTCACCTGTTCTTTTGGGCAAAAATTAATGAAATAAAGCAACAGAGAAGTAACCTGAAAGAAATTAAGAGGATTTTTACCTATAGTGTCATTTTGGCAGTCAGTTTTGCAGTTAGATTCCACCCTCCTTGATTCCATGTTGTCTCCGCTGACTTTTTTTGAATGCTTCTAAAGTTTGAATATGCTGGAAAATAAGAATTCCTTGCTATATTGTGAGAATCGCTATTGAAGGGGGAGGGGGGAAGCAAAGTAAAGGCTCCTCTGCAAAATTCGTAAAATTAAAATTTGGTTTATATTGTTTACATACTTGTTGGCCGTATGCCCAGAATTGAGAGAAAACCATGCTTTGCTCATTCCTCTGTTAAATTCTGTCAATGCTTTTAAACTATTTACTTTTAATAGATATAGCTGGGTTCTTTGACCCCAAGCCGTGGGTATCTTGTTTGGTGGACACTGGTATAGCAAAGGAAGCCACAGCCTTTAAACAGGTGACATCTTTTGCTGAACATCTTTAGCCATCTTGTTTGCTGAAAGTAACCTGGATTAACTAAAGTGCACAGGCAGTGCCCACCTGGGAGAGGGATTCTTTATGGGGTCTACTCAGGTCTGAATTTACTTTACCATCTGAACTATGGATGAAAATCCATCATAGATTTAAAGTGTTCATGTTTCAGAATAGGCCATGGAATCCATTTTTCTTTTTGCTCTTTTCCTTTCTTGCGACCAATGGCACACTACAATTAGCAGTAAACACCTTGGCCTTTCACTGAATATTATCTTAATTTGGTTACGGTGAAAGCGCAGAAAGTAGTAGTAGACATGTTTTTGCTCCAACTGTCTTGCTTTGATTATATTAGGTTTGGAATGCAGTAAATGTGGCTGGAAGAAACTGGAAGTTAATATTGGCAGCAAAATGGAGTCCCCTAGCAGTATTTCACAGTAGAGACACTGTTTTCTAATATAGTCTGTTTGGATATAATATTATTTATGGTTCATTATTGATTATTTCTGTTTAATAACTTACTGTTATTGATTACTTGCCGTTTGATCATAGTTTGTTGTTTTAACTGGAATCTACTTGCTTCTTTGTCTTACGTTGGTTTCTTCATCTCTCTTCAGCATAGACTTTTGAGATCTGTTCCCCACCCGCTGAAATTATCTTTTATTAATATACTTGTCTTTATTCAGTGGTTTAATTTGGCCTAAAAAGCAGTTTGCTTTTTAGTCTGTTCTGTAGCTAAGCAGACTTTTTAGAATAATTGGCACAAAGGAATTAGAAGAGACGCTGATAACATGTTTGTTTCTGGGACCCAAGGTCTTTTTGCAAGTTTGGGTCAAAACAGTTTCTCATAACATTAAATAAGCTGAAAACATGTTTTCAACTAATGTTTAGGCCATAATATTGATAATAGAGAAACACCGCCACCCTGTGCAAAAAGGTGTTTTACTGTTTCAATTATATCTCAAATACGTTTAATTTTTAAACTAAATAAGGGTTTTAAAGGTTGTCAATTTATTAATCAACATATTTCATAATGTAAATTCCAAATTGTTTTAAGGTATTTTAATGAAAGAATTCTCTATAGATTAGGAACACTTCAGGAAATCTAGGGGAGAAATTAGAGACTAACGACATTAAGAATAATGTATTAAATTAGTGAATTAAAGTTTATTTCAACATAAAGTTCGGTTTCAAAATTATACCTAAATACACCATTCAGATGAATAAGTCATTATTCCTTTGAATTGTGTCTTAATGAGAAACTCAAAGTTTTATAAACCACTGTTCTAGAAATTTCTTTCTAAAGTAGGTAGAATTGAAGCAGATCTAGCCTATGTTCAACGATTTCCTGAAAATAATCCCTATATGAAATTTTGTAGAATTAATAGAGTTTAATAAAACTTCAGTGAAGCTAATAGACTCCATTGGGTTTCATAGAGCCCTATTGAGCTAAAAGACACTATTGAAGTGGGACAAAGATCAGGACCGGTAAAAGGTTACAATGGTCTTAGTTCATAGAAGTAAGGAGGGGTGAAGTCAAAATAACCATGAAGAAGATACAGCTGTGGAGACATGGAAACCAAAAACATCTTTTTCACATCATCACTTGGCAAGAGGCAAACTTCATGCTGGTTGGTGTGCCCCTGACCTGCTTGTTTACGATTGGAGGAACACCTGGCAGCCATATTGCAAGAGTCTCAGAAATCCTATAAGACTGGCAGTATATTGTTGACATTAGAGGAAGATTTTGCGTGCTATCCAGACCTGCTGAAAGGCAAAGGTCTGAACTGAATAGACCTAGGGACTTAGTTGGGTTTTTTTTCTTTAATTCTTTACTTTTATGTCTTTTTCCTGTCTTTTCCATTTTTAAAGTTATTTTTAAGCTTCTTAAGCTTTTACTTTTCTCTTTTGCTCTAGCAAAGACATTTTATTTTATTTTTTTACACCTTTAAGTTATTTCTTTTATTTTCATTTTTCTCATTTTTCACTCTTTTCAAACCATTTTTGTTTTAATTTCTCTTCTGCCCTAAAAAGTTAATTCTTTTGTCTTGTTTTTTCCTTTATTCTTTTTAAAGCTATTTTAATTCCCAGTTGAGATTTTCTACACTTTTGCCCAAGAAGAGAGCAATTTCTATCTTTTCTTTATTTTTCCCAGATGGGATTTTCCTCATTTTGCCTGAGAAAAGGGCAATTCCTACTTTTCTCTACATTTTTGTCCCTAATTGCCAACTTTATTTTTCTTTAGGGAAGCACTGTATTGGTCCGAAATGAGACTGTTTCCTTTCAGGTTTTTTTACTCAGCCTTGTAGGCAGAGTTCCCCAAGTGCTTCTCTGTCTTTTCCCTTCATTTTTGGAGCTTCTATGCTCAGTGCCTGTTGAGGGGCCATTCCAACCTCTGGACAATTTTGTTTTATATTTTTCTTTAACTTTTCTATCTTTTATTTTTACTATTTTTTTCCTTTAGTTCTTATCAAGTCTCCAGCATAGCAGCAAGTTAACATCTTATCTTTCCCAGCAGGACCCCACAGATCTGGGACAACTTTTTTGGGACCTGCAATATCTGTGTGGTGAGATATATTCTCCAAGAATATATATTTTTGTAATCAATAGCCTTTTTAGCGTGCTTCCGTAGTGTTTTTATAGTAGTGTGTAAGCCAGTTTGGCAGGGCAATAAATTGTAGTATTTTAGTCATAATAATTGTATATTGTGACTTTTGGGTGAGGAAACTTAAGCTTTCCTATGGAGATTCTTGACCCCATGGGGGAGCTAATTCCTGGGGAAATCTCAGGGTAACACTAGGCTCGAGCTGTACATGTCTTTAAAGCTCATCCCACTTTATTTCTAACAACAAAAATAAATCTAATACTACAAAACCTTTTTTTTTTCAAAATAGAGCATCAGGTGGCAGGCCAGGAGAGGGAAGTGGCGGAGTGGGTATGAGATCAACTCTATTTAATGAAAGTAACAGCAACAAGGACAACAGAACTGTCAGTCATTCTGTTCCTTAGAGAGAAAGCAACAAAATAGCAAAAAATAATATTCACTGTGGTCAATTCTACTCAGTGACCACATGACCATTTCTTGCATGAAAGAAAATAGAGTGAGCAATCACAATCCATTTCCTCTGTACAAGACTTTGTGTGTTCAAGTCTGTATGTGTCATTTTATCCATCATGCTTCAATAACAAAGGAAAAAGGAAAAGAACCCCAAGATCACCGCACACCTGTCTAGAATGCCAAGTGGGGGCACGTATAGATCTTGTGTTCCAAGAATTTGAAAATAGAAATCAAAAAGCATCCTGTCTGAAATTTGTTGTGATGGATGGGACACAGATGGAAGAAAAAAAATGACAAAAATGACATTTTAAATCCTCCTTAGGTCTATTTGTTTCCAACTCCATCTTTCAGAGAATTTAATCCTTGGAAGAAATTCAAACTACAAATGTAAGGGAAGGCACATTATTATACATCCACTAGTCAGGACGTATTTTCTGGCTATGGGGAAAAAAAAAAAAAAAAAGGCCCAGTTGGTATATCTACATTGTATTATTATATAGAGACCAAGAAGTTTATACAGTATCTTTTATTGGACCAACTACAGTTGGTGGGGTTATGCAAGCTTTTGGACCTCACAGGGTCCTTTCTCAGGCAAATCAGGAGTTAGAACGGCAGGCTGACCAAAGCGGTGTAGAGACTGGCTTTGCTACATGCCTGAGGAAGGGCCCTGTGTGGTCCGAAAGCTTGCTTATTTCCACCAACAACAATGGGTCCAATAAAAAAAATCATTTAAACCACTGTGTCTCTAGTGTAGATATATGCAGTGATTGGAAACAATGGCAAGGGGAAGGGAGGAGAGGGGAGAAGGGGAGAACGAGCCCCAGGGAGCAGCTCTGCAGTTCAAATGGTGGAATACAACAAGGTGGAAAGTGTAAGACCTACTGATAGTAAGTAAACTTAAGGAGTCCTGTAGCTTAGACAGTCATTAGACTTACACATTTATGTAATGGCTTGTGAAACCCATGTCCAAGAGGTGAACATTGGCCCACTGAGTTCATCGTTCTTTGTACCTAGTAGCACTATGAATTTTTGTTCCCAGGCTCACCTTTTAAAGGTGTTGCATAGGTTTCCTTTTAAGACAAGGACAGAGAGGTCAGAAAGAGAGTGGTCACTCTATATAATAATCACTATATAATCACTCTGGGAGGGACCACTTGATTTCTGAGCTGTGAGGGCCAAAAGCTCGCATACCTCCACCAACTGGAGTTGGTCCATCAAAAGATATCACTGTACTATTCTGTCTCTCTTGCCTACATTTGGGACCAACACGGCAACCTTACTTTCCCTACACTTGTATTATTATAACTGTCTGTCACCTCCTGAAAGTAGTAAGGGAAAGGGAGTCTATCTACTTGCATTGCCATTTTACCTAATGTAGTGAAAATGATAGAACCGGAGGAGTAATATATGGTGAGCTGGGCACAGACAGATTACATACACCATTTCCAATTAGCCTCAGCAGCCATGCATCTGGGGCAGGCTTGTGAGGCCAAAGGGTAGATGTGTGACACGACATACAGATGGAACAACTAGTTATATCCTAATTTCAAAGCATTAGTTATAGCCTGAGGTTAATTCATATTTTTAAAAAAGTCAAAGCTAAACTATCAATACAGATCACGGCATTTAAACCTGCCTCCTCCTGACATAATTTAGTCCAGCTTAACCGCATGAGAACTCAATGCAGCGTCAGCAGAGATGACATGTTTTATTTTAAAATGAATCCTAGCTTGTAAAATGTCATCAGTGAATTAGCGAGAGCAGGTGCAGAGAGTTAAGCCTGCTTGGTGCTAAATGTGGCAAACTGAAACTCCAATTACATTCAAGTGCTCCAGAATGAAAATCCACTCTAATTTGTTCTTATTTTACTACAGTTTCTCCCAATCGATCTCACATCAAGCAAAACAGAGAAAATGGTAATGATCATTAAAATGGGCCCTTCTGAAGAACAAAAATTACATGACCCACTGATATTAAATCAATAATCCTGACTTGTAGTACAAGTATTTCCATCTAAACTGGTCTTGGACCTTCAGACTTTTCAAAGCTCAGCCTCTGGTGCTCCTGTGTTTCAGAATATATTTCTGAGATGAAACAATTTTAATCAAACGTGGTGTCTAACCTTCCCACCTCCATTTTCCTCAGTGTATTTATAGACCTTAGAGTTTTCCCTTTTTATTATGCTCATCTTTGCTGATCAGGCTGGCAGCATGCAGAAAGCATCACTGCTAGTTCTCCCTCTCTGCAGACGTTGTAGAGATAACATAAGGAAGAGCAGACAGGTTTGACCAAGTTTGAAAATGAGAAAAAAACAAATGGCACACTGACATTTAATATAATCTCATTCCTTATCACATACAGCTAGTAGCAAATACTCCTGTTGTCATCATTTATATCCTTTGATTTATAATGGATTCATAAAACAGGAAATTAGCAGAGTTTAACACCTCACATCAACCCAAAGACTATAGTGTGATATTATATTCTAATTGTGATTCTCATTGTGATTTGTAAACATTATTTTCAATAATTCACAATGTGCATTATTTTATTATTTAGGATTTTTGTGTATGAATACAAGGCTATTTAAATCTATATTATTCCCACTTTATTACGCATTCCTTCACTCTGCTCAATAATCTTACAAAGTAACCAACTTTAAATAAATAAAAAACAAAACAAAATAAAACATAACAAGAATAAAACAAACCCATGATTCACCTTGTTCATAATCTGAAAAAGTTAACTCCTTTTTGAATATCTCCATTTGCCAACTAGGAAATCTCACTTTTCATCTTTGGAATAGTAAGGTGCAGTCCTGAAGGCCACATGTGTACTGAGAAGTTCAACTGATTTCAGTGGAACTACTCACGATTTCAGGAGCGTAGACTCAGGCTGCTGTCCCAAATGCACTCTCACTGGAAGAGCAGCATTGGCTTCAATGGGGCTACAACGGCCCAAGCAATGCCTCCTCACTTTTTTTCAGACAAGATTTTACTACACTTCATACAGGATAACACCTTCGAGAATAACTGTTAGAGGAAGATATGAGCTTATATAGGCAACAACCTACTTCATCCGATGCTTCATCAATGACTATTACCTTTGTATTTCATACAACGACCACAATGGGTGTTTTTACACACACATTTCTCCTGTATGTTTGCTGTTACATCCTGAACTTTCTGTGTGTCTAAATCACTCACGCAGATCTTAAACATCCAGCTCTTCGAACTTCTGCACAGAACGTCTCCCAGAACTTGTGTGTGTAAAACGTTCTCCTGGTAAACTGCTTTGCTCCAGGCAGCTGTGGTCACTTGGTTTCTATGACAGCCCCTCATGTATATACAGCTGTGGCTACCTTAGGGTGCCTCAGGGCAGTGTGCATGTGAAGAATGCATCTGTAACTTACTTGTGGGCTTGTAAACCCAGAAGATTGAAAGACCAGCACTTTAAAGGTGTGTGTAAAAATGCCCAGTGAATGAACACACACATGACCGTGGAACGGTGGCAACCTGGACTGGGGCGGGACGGGAAGCCAAGGAGGACACAGTCCAGGCCGGGCCACAGAATGTGCCCACAGCCGGGGCCAAGGGAGGGCAGGAAGAAGAGGAACGGGCAGCCAGCCGGCCCCACCCCCACACTGCACCCAGCGCCCCACTATAAACAGCCATGGCAGTCAAGGAGTGAAAACAAACATAACATTAACTCCACTTTAACATTTCTTATGCATGTTGCAGGGCTGCATAGAGCAGCAATACAGCACTGTAACATGCATAAGAAGTGTTAAAGCGGAGTTAGCGTTATGTCTGTTGTCACCCAACGATAGCCAGCCATGATGGTGACCCATGGTAGTCCCCAACCCAGGCCGTGTCTGCCGCCCAAAACAGAAGCGATAGCCCACTTTGGCTCAGCCAGACGGCCTTAGCCCAGGCTGTGACCTCTGAGGTTAGCTGCTGAGACAGCCTCGGGCAATCGCAGGCCAACATCCGGTGACACCTGCACAGACATGCAGGTGAGGTCTGGGCCACAGCGGGCCACTGTACCCATCACGTCTGTTTTTACCCTTTGCCACACTCCAAATATTTCAGCAATATGCTATCAGTATGAATAGGACAGGACGATGCAGTGAAGATTTCCCAATGGCACTTTGACATTTTCAGCATACAAAATTTTAGGAACAGTTTTTGCCCTAAATAATCTTAGGACTGGGTCAACCAGCTTACCTCCCTTCGAGTGATAACAACTTAAAATAGCCTGAGCCTCACGGGAGGCATGTTGAATTAGTGCCTCGTAATGAGCTTTCCAACTCAAAGAGGCAGCTATGATCACTCCCAGATATTTAAAGGTAAAGACCTGCTCTATCTCGTGGTTATTCATTAACCACTTATGTTTTCCTCTTTTTGCCCCTGCCACCAGTATTTTGGTCTTAGAAAAATTTATCAGTAGACACTCATGGGCGCAATACGAGGCAAAACCCTCCATAGCCCTTCTTAAACCTATCTGTGTGATGGATATCAGGACTGTATTGTCCACATGAGAATATAGGGAGCTGTCTCCCTCCTAGTCTTGGCAGGTGGTATTCTTCCCTTTTCATGCTCTAAATCACATCATTTAAGTAAATGTTGAATAATGCAGGGGCCAAGATGCATCCCTGTCTGACACCAATGTCTACGTCTATTTTCTTTGTCAACCTCTGGTCTAACAAATAACGAACTTGGAGGGAGTTATTTGTGTAAAGCTTTATTATTAAATAGAGAAGGCGGCGGTCAATTGATAAAATACTCCGTTTCCACCACAATCTATCTCTGTTGATAGAGTCAAAGGCTGACTGATGGTCAACAAAACACAATTAAAGTGCTGAGTTTCTACCCTGTTTAGAATGTGTGTGTATCAATTGGGAAATTATGAAAACATGATCCAGGGTCAACTGGCCCTCTCTAAAGCCTGCCTGTTCAACCGCTAGGACATCCTGATCTGCCATCCAACTCAACAATTTCCCAAGTAAATACTTGGCGTAGATTTTAGAAATTACACATAGGAGGCTAATCGGCCTATAGTTTGGGGGGTTCTCCTGATCACCCTTCTTGAAAATCGGAATGACAACACTGTTTTGCCATCTACTGGGGAGAGCCCCTGTGTTGTTTATGAACGTGAATAAGGGGGCCAATATATTAGCCCACCAAACCGGATTGGCCTTCAAATATTCAGGGGGGATAAAATCAACCCCCAGGGCTTTACCCTTCTTTAGGTCACTGATCAAGCCTATGATTTCTTTATGGGTTACTGGGACCCATGGCTGCATAAATTCCAGTGGCAGCACCCACCTCCTTAAATCAGGATTTGCAGGCCTTGAGAAAAGTGACCTAAAATGATTTTCCCACAAATTAGGAGATAAGCTAGGAAGACACTGTGCCTTTCCATCCAGTCTTGCTTCCCTTATTAATTTCCAGAATCTCCTGGAGTCATTTTGCCTGGCCACCTGTAATAGTTCACTCCAATACTGCCTTTGTGCAGCCAACTGTTTGGCTGCAAGAATTGACTTATAAAGCCTTCTACTGGTTTGGAGGAATTCTCTATTTTCCCTAGAAGTATGCCTTTTCACTTTTTTTTCCAACTTTCACAGGTTTGATCTTAAAATCCGACATTCTTCGTTGAACCACCTTAAGGGGGCGGGGGGGGGGTTAGCGATCTTATTTCCATATTTGCCCACGACCAATAGTGGGGTTATCAAGCCCACTATGTTGTCAAATACAGCTACTTTATCTGCCGATGGGCAGAGAAGATCTTGACAGAGGTCAAGCGTTAGATATGATCCTATCAATTCCAAAAATGCCTCCTCTGTCTTCACCGACCATTTTTTCCACACAAATACTATGGCCTGGTCCTTCCTTTCATCGAGCTTTTTACTTCTGATATTACTCCTTAAGATCACACAACCTCTATTAGGATTACAGAAAGTCAGAATTAAAGGAAAATGTTCCGGCATGTATTGTGGAACCACCTGTAATTCTCTCACTGCAAATAATAAGGAGTTTGAAATCATGACGTAATCCAGAACACTGGACCCCTGCGGAGAATGGTAAGTGAAATTTCCTTCCAAATCACCATCCAACAGCTCATTAAGGACTATCAGGTTCCACTTTTCAATAAGGTTTTGTAGTCTAGGGACTCTACTGCTTATTATCACATCTCTTGAAGACCTTTGGAATTTGGAATTGTTGGACATATTACAGAATAAATTTCTTCTTTCTATTTTAGGAGTCCCAAGGTGTACCCCTCGAGTTTTATTGAGGGCTGAAACTTTTTCACAGTCCTTGAAGTCCCAGGTAGTAATAGTCTTCTTGTCCTATTGGTTGAAGCTGTCATTGGCCCTTTCAGGTAGTACTGCCTTAGTTAAGGAAATCTGGATAGCCAAAGATTTACTCCACAAGTTGGGTTTTTCCAAAGAATATTTACAGCCATATCAGTTTAAAATTGCACGGAATTTGATTAAAAAGTGAGTAAGGGATCAGGCGATACGATTTGAATCGGCCTTAGTTTATGCCCAGAAGGTAGTACACCTAATTTTTCTAGTATTAAGCTTTTGAATAAAGATTCTAACTACCTTGTAAATTGACCTGATTGGCAGCTGAGACAAGCATTAACTCTTTTTCAATTGAATATGTTTCCATCAGCAATTCTCAAAGGTAGATTCAGAGGAATCCCCCTTAGTGCTCATTTATGTCAATCTTGCAAGGTCGGTGAAATTGAATCACTTGTCCATGTTTTTTTTTTAATGTCAGGCATATGAAAGATGGAGAGGGAGATATTTAAATAACATAATTTCTCATTGTCCTGAGGGGTGTCGTAGTAACGTAATGGTGAAATTACTTAGTGGGGAAGACTCAGAACTTGTGAAACAGGTAGCCGGCTTCTGTATACAGGTGCTTCGGCATAAAAAGAATTTAAGTAAACTGCCGGCTTAAGTTGTATGAGATCGAGCAATATATTTGAATATAATTAATTGTATGTAAAATAGATATACTTAAATATAATTAACTGTTTGTAAGTATTCAATGAATTTAGACTGAATTGGAGACATATTCTTAACCGATTGATTGTTTGGATATGCATTGCCCAAGGGACAGGTCTCCATGCCCTGTAAAATTTCTTATTTAGTGTATATTGTTTTTAATACGAATGTTTGGATCTGTTTAGTTCCCCTGGTATTGTATATTTCATTTTATTTTATTTTATTTTGTTTGCATGCAGGTGTACTCAAGCTTGAATTTGGGGTAGTTTGTATTGTTTGTTGGGCCATGGCGGAAGCCAGTGCCTGGGAATAAACTTGACTTGGCCTGACATGTTCAGTTAAATCTAAGAAGCATGGATCCTCATTTGATGTAAATTGGTCTAGGTCAGATCAATGGCACAACACCAATTGAAGAATATTTACACATTGTTTACTAAAAAAAATCCCACCACAAAAAAACTCAAGTCCGTAGAAACAGATAAAGTCATCCATTCATATAGTAAGACAATAGTGAAGCAAAGACAATTGAAATAATAACATTTTGATGTAGTTTCCCTTAAAAGGACAATTTCCCCATTGCTGAGGTCATTTTTAAAAAGGCCCATTTGTTAAATTACACTTTCATTCTTACTGAATCCTTTTCAAGCCAATTTAAGCTCATTGTATTAAATGAATACTATTATAGGTGTAATAAAAAACATAACTACAGTTTTTATGCTCATCTTCCACCTCTATCCAGGTGTTACAGTTCTTTCCAGCACTTTAAAAATTATACACATTTAAAGTTTTTGGCATCGAATGAAAACAAAATCGAGGCAGCAGCCTGCAGTAGCCCACACGTCACTTCCTCGTCAGTTCAGTGGCTGCAAAATGTTTGCCCACGTCCACTTTAGGGTGGGCGACTGACTGCTACAGGATGTGTCATCCAGAGAAGGTCAGTGACACGACCCAGGCTAAGGCTCACCGAGTCGGGCTAATATGCAACCTCCCATCTGTTAACCCTGCTGCAAGGTGAGGTCTGAGGCAAGGAGCATGCTCACCCGTCACCAAACAGCTGATATGGGTGCCCTGGAGGAGCGTGCTCACCCCAGCATGCCAAACCACTGATCCAGGGGGTGGGGCAGAGGAGTGTGCCCATCCCAACCCCAAACAGCTGTTGGACATGCACACCTGAGCCAGGTGAACACACTCCTCTGGGCCCCCAACCAGCTGTTTGGCATGCACACCCCAGCTGGGTAAGAACACTCTTCTAGGGCCCCCTGATCAACTGTTTGGCATGTGCACCTAAGCCAGGTAATGGGACAAAGCTAAATCTTACTGAACCCATATCCAGGGATAGAAATTTTCAGTCTTTTTCCTTCTAGCACACTTCACCACACTAAGAACACAATCTTTCACCACCTAAAGTCAATGGAAGCTAAGCCATTGACTTTGATGGACAGAAGATTGTGCCCTAAATGTGTTAGTTAGCAAAGATCGAAGGGGGGTTCTGGCCAAGTAAGGCCACCACTCATCTGCTGGTCTTATTTGTTCACAAATTTTGAAAAACATATCCAGTCAAATCCAAGATTTCAGGAAATGTTCTGGACATCAATGAATGGAAGCCTACTGATTTTGATGAACATTAGAAAACTGAAATTTTACTGATGAGAATTCTTCACCTACCTGCCCAGGTACTATTCACCAGCTTGGATTCATTATAGCTAGTAAATTAGCCTTATAGAAAACAGTTATGACTGGTTCACTTTACCTCAATAAATGAATCCACTTTTCAAAAGGGAGGTGTGTATGATTAAGACCAAGAGAGCAGGGAGGGTGGAATCGAAGGTTCTGTAGCAATTGGAGACATGGCAAATGGAAATGTGCAAATTTAATCAAAGTGGCAGAAGATACCATGTAGCTAGAGACACAATAGCTAGCAGAGGCTAAATACTAGAGATGTTGGTGGTTCGGCTGCGGGATCGGGCCAGGTGAGCGGAATTGTTTTTGAATGGTTCTGCTCATTCCTGGCCAGGAGAACTCAGCGTGTGGTTCTCGGGGAATGTACTTCATCTCCCCGGGACCTCGCGTGTGGAGTCCCCCAGGGTTCTATTCTGCCCCCCCCCCTCCTGTTCAACATGTATATGCAGCCTTTGATCGAGGTCATGAGAGGGTTCGGCGTGTGTGGTGCAAAGGGGGTGGTGGCCCCCCCTAGTTGGGGGGGTTTGCCCTCCTGTAGCTCAGCAGGTCCGGAGTCTGGAGCGGCAGGTGGAGGCAGTCGCTAAGGCTGCCTTCCGCCAGCTTTATCTGGTACGTAGGCTGCGTCCGTATGTCTCTGGCCCGGACCTGGCCTCCCTCATCCATGCCTT
>QEPC01010335.1:106442-123406 GCA_003113815.1 Sphenodon punctatus
CGTTTCCCTCTGACTAGTTTCCTCATTTTTACATAGCTCCCCTTTCTACAGTTATATATTACTGCAGCTTTATTTGGCATTTCCCCTCCTTTATGTCAAATTTGATACTATGATCGCTATTGCCCAGCAGCTCCTGCACCATTACCCCTCACACTAAATTCTGCACTCCACTTAGGACTAGATCCAGAGTGGCTCCTTCTCTTGTTGGCTCCAGGACGAGCTGTTCCAGGAAGCAGTCATTTATGACATCTAGAAATTTTATCTCTGCATCCCACCCTGAGGAGGCATTCACCCAGTCAATAGGAGGGTAACTGAAACTGCCCATTATTATTGCGTTTCCGACTTTAGTAGCCTGTCTAATCTCCCTTAGCATTTCAGCGTCAGTCTCAGCGTCCTGGTCAGGAGGACGATGGTATAGGCCAACCACTATACACTTCCCCATCATACATGGAATTTCTATCCACAGAGATTCCAGAGTACTGTTTGTTTCCTTTACAATATTAATCCTGCTTGACTCAATCTTGTCTCTTACATATAGCACCACCCCACCACCAGCTCGATCTACTCTGTCATTTTGATATTTTTTGTATCCTGGTAATACCGTGTCCCATTGATTGTTCTCATTCCACCATGTCTCTGAGATTCCTATGAGGTCTATGTCCTCATTTAACACAATACACTCTAATTCTCCCATCTTAGTTTTTAGACTTCTAGCATTTGTATATAGACATTTAAATATATCCTTTTCCTTTTTAATCTGTTTATTGTAAGTAACGGTTTTGGTTATTTGGGGATCAATAGAGTTTGACTGCTGCAAACTGATTTCCATCCAAGCTCTCTGGGAATTTTTCCTGTCTTCTATATTAGAATACTCTAATTCCCCTGAAATAACGATATCTTTTGCACTTGCCTCAGCCCGACCCATATGCTGCTCAGCACCTGTTGACTTGACCCAATCCACTGCCCAGTCAGCTTGACCAAATCCACTACCCAAAGCACAGCTGCATCCCTCTCTCTTCTTCCTCCCAGGCGGTGGCAATGACAGCACCTGTTCCCCTTGGCTGGAGGTTCCTCCGCTATGTTCCCTCCTGCCTACTTTTGTCAGAGTACCTCTGCTGGCCAGCAGAGGCAAACACACATGTGTTATGTTATCAGGGGTCCCACAGAATATGAAAATTTTACAAATTAGTAACTTTTAAACCATGAGACATATTTTGAAAATTCAAAAATGGCAGGAGCAAGAAAGCAGCCTTAAATTATGTAACAGGGGTTAACGTCAGCAAATGTTTTCAGACCAGCTATAAAAAGCATCTGAAACCTGGAAGTAAAAACAAATTTTATTCTGGCATTTAATCTGCTGCAGCCTTTTTGTCTCTCGTCTGATTTGCATAAAATGTGGATAAATTGCAGCCCTCACTCAAGCGATCCTTTCTGCCAAATTTCAGACAAATAGGATAAATACTGCCGATTATATAAGCAACGGAATGTTCATGCGCTAAAGCACAGAGCACTCCCTGGCCTTAACTATGGAGCAGCACCTGCCACTGAATACTCCAAATGAAGCACTTAGGTTAGACTTAGAACACGTGTCACACAACAGTTCTCAGCACCATGTAGGATCAAGTCCCAAAAGGAAAGATATTTTGCTTTGCTTTGCTTTTTTGCATCATGACTAGACAAGACTACTTAAAAGTTGATTTGAAAACATTTATTGCATAACAGAAGCATTTTAAAAATAAGAGTTCAAAGAGGAAAAAAAGTACATACATTTAAAACTTAAATTAACAAAAGGACTGGTTATATTTGCAGCAAAAAACAAATACTTTACATTTTTTAAAGTAGGTTAACTGCTCTTACAAATCAATAAGCAAATATAGAAATGGGAAGCAGCAAAAAAAAAACAAAACTCAACTCAAAAACAAATCAGTATCAATAATAGCAGTCAAAAACATTGCTATTATATCCACAATATCTCATTTTTATAATAAGAGAAAAAGACATTTTGAAACAGTACAGATTTGAAATGTTTACTTGTAACAGGTAAAACCTGAATGGATTTAAAAACAAACAAGGAATACAGGGCTGGTCCCTAAAACTAGAAACAAGTTGCCTGAAAGATTCACAGTATATAAAGCAAAAATTTTAAATGAGTATGAATAATTAGAGCCTCAAATCCGCATCTGCAGTTCCTTCTAAGGTCATTGAAAGTTATGCTATGTCAATAATCAGATAATGTGCTCAGATGAAAATCTGACCATCTATTTTTGGGCCCCAATAAACATTTCAGTGTTTAGCTCTAGGCACCCAAGTCTGAAAAGAGTTGCCAACAAGTTAGAATAAATGCACTTTTCTCTGTGCCTACACAGGAAGCTTTTATTTCTAAGAGGATTTTTATAGAAATTTCCCCATTAAAAGAGATATTAGTCTCCACCGATTGCTCATCTCTTTGTCTTTTGACATAAATCTTTAAACCCGTTTCTGCAATTAATCATAATTATTAAATTATTCCCAGGGATTAAAATAAATCTCTTAATACCTTATTATGCATAATTTTGGCCATTTATCAATAACTCCTCATAACCATCTAGAAGAAGATAGCAGAGAATCTCACTCAGCACTACTTTAGCATTCCTTTATCACTTTGGATTTCATGAGGCTGAGGTTCTTGAAAGTGGAGTTGTAGCTCTTGGCTAGTACGCAGAACATCTAAATGTACAGTGATATTGGTTATGCAATCTTATTTACAATAATGCTGGTTCTGAGGGCAATAGGCATTGTGTGTCAGAAAGTAGTGCCTAAAGGAACCCACCATTTTTTTTCTTTTTACTCTAGCACTCTTATTTCCTGCAACACCACACATCATGGTGCTTCACAAAAAAATATAAACCATTATTCTTCTAATGCCCAAATGAAATGGTCTTTTAAAAAGGGATTGTGCTTCCGGCCCAAAACATCTTATGGTAATTTAATTGTGAGCTGTATTTCAACTTGAGCAAATTCCAAACACCACCCTGCAAAAAAGTAGTTCTTCTCAAGAAATGAGTGTCAGTAGTTTGTGCCATACCAGCTATTAACTTTTTTAGTGCTCACGTAAAGAACCATGCTGACTATATAATACTCTTTTGGCTCTTCCATGCCCACAAGCTTCACACACACTTTACCATCTGAATCTACATAGTTTAAACAATAACTAGGCCCCATGCAGTCGTAAAAGCAGTCTGGCTCGGAAGATGCTTTCATGAAGACTGGGGCACTGAAGCACCAGAAGGGTTTTCCTGCTTCATCCAAAACAGTCACATCCATCATGAAAGAGTTCTAAAACACAAGATAAAATAAAATTATCATCCTATAATCTATGTATATCATAATTATCTCGGAGTAAAATCTTAGTTGCGCTTCTTGTAGTGGGTCCTGCCTCCTCCTTTTCCTTTTGCACATCTGCATCCCCTTATGCTCCTTTACGGAGTGTCCCGTTTCCCTCCACAGCTTCTCTGTAACCTGTAGTTCTTCTGTTTAGTGTCTGGTTCCTACTCTTATTCCCCAGCGCTACATAGTGTCTTGTTAGTGTTCTAGTTCCCCACTCTGCTAAGGGCTCCCCCAGCCCTTCCTCTTTCTAGCCTCACTGCTATGTGCATGCCTCTCATCTTGTTCCCGTCTTGCCCTGCTAGCCCTGTGATTCCCCTCCATTCTGCTTGGTTCCTTGTCTCTCTGCCTCACATAGTGAACTCCTTGCTTCCTCACTGTCTGGTTTCTTGTTGTTTCCCCACACCTTGCTAAACCCTGGTTTCCCACCTACCTGGTTCTCCAACCTCTCCTCATCTCACCTAGCCCTCACTTTGTTCTGTTACTCTCCTTGTTGGCTCCTATATCTTCTTCCTCCCAGCTCCATTCTCCCATTTCCTTCTTGACGTTGATGATGAGCTGTTTAGCTCTCTGAAGTCGGCGTACCCAGCTCTGTGCTGAGCATCTAAGTCTCCTGGGTGTCTGAGAACAGCTGAGAGATTTCTTTTACCCTTCTGCTGCACTCTTCCATTGTTTCCTCAGCTTTTCCCTGCTTGCCCTGACCTTCGCCCCTTCCTAGACAGTGGCGAGCGATTCAAACCGGTGGCTCCCAGCATGGCTACCACAACACACTCCCCCTGCCAGAAAATAAATCAATATCGGGGGTGCAAAACCTGGTGGCATCTTCTTTGCCGCCAAGTGTTTTAATAAGCCCCAGGAGGATAGCAAACACCTTGTAATTCAGGATTGCTATATTCCACCTTGTAATTTAGGATCCTTTAGAGAAGAGGCATGGACAAAATTGCGGAAGGCATTGGAAGACCTCCAGGATCAATTTCCTAAAGCGAGTTTGGTAATATTGGGGGACTACAATACTAGAATAGGTCCTAATCATTATGCTCTGGGAGAGCATGGTATTATGCTGGCCTCCCTGGGGCTTACTGGCTTATTAAACTGCACATCCAAAGATCACCGAATTAATGCTTCTGGATTAAAATATGCTGCTTTGATTAGGGATCTGTCACTCACAATTCTGAATGGGTCGGGTTTCTCAGACCAGGAGGGGGAATTTACCCATATAGGGCCCCATGGGGCTTCAGTTATCGATTTGATTGCAGTTTCCCACAATGTTCTGGGTAGGGTAAAAGATTTTAAGATAGAATCAAATGTTTTGAGTGATCACCAGCCTCTCACTCTCAGATTAAGCCAGCCCCAGAAAGTCATAATATGTCCTCTAGAGGACTGTGATTATTCCCATTTGGAAATTTCTCTGCCTCGTAAGTGGGACATTTGTCTGGCCAGGGAGTTTGGGGATTTAATTAAGGATCAGGAACTTCTAGGCCTCTAGAACCAGTTCCGGGGGATCACAGGGGATGTGGCGAAGGTGGCAGCATACGATAAATTAAATAGCTTCCCTACAGGAGCATCTTTTTAATTCTAAAGGTGGGGATTTAAGCAAGAAAGTAGGAATTTACCACAAACCTTGGTTTGACGCAGAGTGCCGGAAGGCCAAGCGTATTTTGTCTAAATTATATGCTTCCTACCACAGGAATCATGCTAGAGTTTCTCTCCATGACTTTTGTGATCAGAAGAAAGATTATGTCAAGTTGATCAGGGAAAAGAAAACCTCCTTTTGGGCTGCGAGTTGGAATAAAATGCTAGCAGCAGCAGAAAATAATGACTCTAGGGGCTTTTGGAAATGCATTAATAGTGCTATCTCTAGGACCCCCTCTCAGGCAGTGTATCCCATTCCCTCTAATACATGGGAATAACTATTTCCGCTTCAATTTTTATAATCCAGCAATCCAGGATGATTCCTTGGCTACAGCGCTAGTGGATGTCCCAGAATGGCTCCCCCTCACCAAGGAGGAATTGGTATTTCACATAGGCAGTGGGTTGCCTATTGTTTGCTGACGATCTTGCTCTGATGTCGCAAACTAGGGTTGGCCTTAAGAGACAGTTAAGTGAGTTTGCCACCTATTGTGTGACTAATGGCCTTAGAATAAACTATGAAAAGTCCAAAGTAATGATATTTGCTAATTCAAGGAGGATATATAACTGGGATATCTCAGGTAATCCAATACAACAGGTTTTTTTGTCTAAATATCTGGGGCTGCATTTCCAGGCATCAGGTAGATGGAACGTCCATGCACAAAGGGCTATCGAGGCTTCCAAGTCAATAATAAAGGTTATCGCTGGACATTTTTATAATACTGATAGGTTCGTGGTAGAACCAGCATTGTAGGTATGCAATGCAAAGGTTAGGTCAAAGCTACTTTACGGAGCCATGTTATGGATCCCATTGACCAAGATTACCTTGGGATCCATACAATTCCAGTTCCTCCAAAGGTTATTGAAAATCCTGCCAGGCACTCCGGCAGCAGCGGCTCACCTTGAGATGGGACAAATTCATTGGGTCCAGGTTGGCTGGATGGCAGCACTTAAACTTTGGCTCAAGATCCAAGGTAGTAACCACCACGGTCTTGTTACCTACTATGTTAGAGATGAGTTTAAGGATCCCTGGATCCTATCACTTACAACATTCCTGAGGAAATCGGGTTTTACCTGGGAGTATTTGCAGACGCAGGCCCCAGGGCAAAAAAGAAATATGGTCTTGACACGTTTGGTAGATATATCAAGGCAGGAGGATATAGCTGCAATCAGCCAAATACTACATCTCCGAGAATATAAAAGTTATCTACCCTTCCAGGGAGAGATTGCACCATATTTGAAAGCCAAGGTAACAGCCCGGGGGAGATATCTTTTGATGTGCGCTAGACTGAATGCTCTCCCCTCAAACATCCTTCAGGGTCGATTGTAAGGAAGAAATTTTGGGGGTAGATTGTGCCCTTTTGATTTAGTGAAGGTGAAGACAGTTCAGCATATTTTCTTTGGTTGCCAAATGTATAACAAGATTAGAGTTCAATTTTTGTCAACGCTTCTACGGAAGCTTCCTGGAAGGTCGGAGCTTAACCTTCTATGGTATGCATTAAACTCACCTGATTATATACTTGATTCTGCAAACATCTTAATACAGGCATTTGTTATAAGGACTAGATTTCTGCAAGGTAAGGCACTGGAAGTAGCTATCGAGGATAATCATGGTACACCAATGAGAACTTCCATGGATAATTCTTAATGCTGGTCCTTGGAAATTGTATATATATTGTGATTTTTAGACACCAATGGTGTTATATGGATTTTAAGTTGGAGTGATCCTTTAGGTTTAGTGAGTATTTATAAACCCCCTGTGGAAATACTTGGCTCTACTAGTTTCTGGCAGAGCTCTTAGTAGTTATTTTATTGTTGATTGTGTTTTGTATTTAACCTGTGTTTGTCTTTGACAATGCTATGCCTTTGGCTACGCAAATAAATTTACTTATGACTCCCCCTGCCATGGACCATGGGGAAGGGGGGAAAACATACCGGTCTGGCCTTTGCCGATATGTCCTGCGCATGAGCACTGGGGAACCTGGGCTCCCCATCACTCCTGGCCAGGGCTTGTGACTTGCAAAGGCCGCTTCTACCACCTACAGTGCCTATGAACGGGGGACCTGTCTGCTGGTGTGGCTGGCTGCCGCCATTCATATGGGCACGGGGCTCTGTGGCCTCCCATTGCCACACATCCATTTGGCTTGCCCTGCACAGAGCACTCCGGATTTCCCAGCAGTACTGTGAGAGGCCATGTGTGCGCGCTCCATGGCTTGCAGAGCGCCCATCTGGTGCGGTCAGATCCGTGACTCCTGGGGTAGTATCTCTTCTGAAAACACCCACTATAACAGCAGGGCTTAAGGTGAAGAAATATTTTAAGTAGTCAGGAAATGCAGTTGATTGTACATAAAAATTAATTGTACCTTAAAAACATACGCACTATACTGGGTCAGACCAATGGCTCACTGAGTGCCACATCCTGTCTCTGACAGTGGCCACCTTGGTCTCTTCAGAAAAGCATACAGCAGGTCCGAATGGAGTGATCCAATCCTTTTCATGTCCCTGACCAACTTGACCAATAGCTACCTATGGATCTAGCCCTTAAAGAATCTACCCAATCCCCATTTAAACCCAACTGTACTATTGGCAACATATTCCACAAACAAATTGTATGTTGACATAGCAGGTACTTTTTCACTCAACTCTTCATAATGTGAGCTCTCATAATAAATTATTTAACAAATAGCACAAACATTTATTATACAGCCTTCTACAGAAGTAGTTTTAGTACAATACATTCAACTTTCAAATTAGCTTTTTTCTCACACCTTGTTGAGAATTAATATCCTATAGTCCATATTTTGAAACCATAAATTATGCACATGGCTGGAGGTAGGTAGGATATACTCAGAGTATAAACATTGGTGAAATCTTTGCAACAGACAGAAAAAAACAAACCACAACAAGATTTAGTACTGCAATTTACCATAAAGTTATATAAAAATGTTCAATTGACATTATTTTCTAACAGCAGTAGTTGTAAGGAAGTCAAAGGCACAGACTGCTGAAGCCCCAATATTGAGGAAACCATTTGATCTACAGTTGTGAAATTTATCCATGGCTTATATTTCTGGGGACCGTCCTACATGCAAAATGTAAAGAAGATCCAGCCAGAAAACCAAAAGTGACAGCTGTTGAAAAGTTATCGCTTGTGGTCAAAATGCATCACATCCCGACTATTTTGAATCATCAGTGGGTGTTTTTCACACACATTTCTCCTGCATGTTTGCTGTTACATCCTGAACTCTGTGTGTCTAAATCACTCACCCAGATCTTAAACATCTGGCTCTTTGAACTTCTGCATAGAACTTCCTCTAGAACTTGTGTGTGTAAAAAGTTCTCCTGGTAAACTGTTTTGCTCCAGGCAGCTGTGGTCACTTGGTTTCCACGGCAGCCCCTCACGTCTACAGCTACTTTAGGCTGCCTCAGGGTGTATGTGAGTGAGAGAGAAAAGAATGCATCCTGAACTTACTTGTGGACTTGTAAACCCAGAAGATTGAAAGACCAGCACTTTAAGATGTGTGTAAAAATGCCCAGTATCTTCACCTGCTGGACGAGTTAAGCCCCGAGACTTCACAGCCTTATAAGCATGAGATCCACGTTAAGTGCTGCTGGAGTTTGGGAGTGTTTAGTGCAGCCAAAACTGAGTTATTAATGATTTTAAAAATCAGTTCTGCTGGCTCGCATATAAGCAGTATGCCTATGCTTCTAGGAGCCAGTGGTGAGCTTGAGCAGACTGACTAACTGAACAAAAAGGGACAAAGCAGAGGAACTAGCCATCAGCTCCCTCCCACTCGCTCTGGGGCGGCTCAAGTTCTGCCGGTGCGAGCTCCACTCTACAGAGGCAGCAGCCTGAGACGGGCTGGCGGGCAGCTCCTTCAAAAGCCGGTGGAGGGGGAGCTGGCAGCGGGGAAAACAAAGCTGCAGCCAGCGCTTTCTCACAGGCCAAAATGCACATGTTTTGTCCCTGAGAAAACAAAGTCACATGGCTTTTTCTTTTTTCAGGAGACAAAAGCTGCACATTTTGCCTCATGGGAGTTTTTCCCGCCTGTCTTCACAATCTAAAGGGACCCCCACTCTTCCTCCTGAACCCCCAGACTTCACACGAGCTCTTTAAAAGGAACACACCCCACCCCTCGAGTGAACTTAGGAAGAGTAGGACCCAGGTTATGGATCTGTTCCCAAACATTGTGTGCATGCCCTCTTCTCTGCTCCCTTACCCTGAGCTTCATTTTTCAGTACTTGGGGATGGGAGAACAAACTGAGGAGGGCTCAGATCCAGGAACCATCCCCGTTCCCCAAAAAATAATTATCTAAAACAAAAAAACCCAACCGTTTAAAAAAAAAAATGTTTAAGGCTTTGCAAAACAAAAAAACTTTGCTTTTAAAAAACATTTCACAAAATACATTTTACCCTAACAAACTTTTAAAAAATGAAAATTAATTACAATTCAAATTCAAAAAACATTTAACATATATTACAACAAAAATTAAACGCCAAAAAGCATGGTAATTGTTTACAGATTTTCTATATATATTCCATAATTTGCCATCAACATTAAGGGAAGATATGTACCTTATTACAAAACTTAGTTTTACTAATATTTACCAATAAGCACGCTATCACATTATTTCCTTAAAGGTCATTTATTTATTATGGTATGATATTTATTTACAACCAAAAGGTCAGTTAATGTTTATTAGTATAAGTCACCTACACAAATTTTTTCAAACTGCCTTAACTCTGTCCTTTACATGTACAGAAATTGTAGACACTTTATACAGTGAAATGCTGACAATCTTCGTGTAGACAACTGTATACAATTGGTTGTATACAATGCAATTCTGCACAAAGGGACACAGTTAAGGCAGTTTGAACAAATTTCTGTAGGTGATTTATACTAATAAATAAACGACCACCACCGGGTGGTGCTGATTAAGACCCTGATGCCCGAGCAGAGCCACCACCAATCTGCCTCCCCCACTGATAACAGGGGGCCATTGGCCCAGCCTGGCACTGAACAGGGATGGGGGCCCGCTCCACCCTGTAAGAGGGTGTGCACATATGAATGAGAGAGAATCTGGACAAGTCACTTAAAAGCAGTTATTATCCTCTTTGAATACCCTGTCAAATAAGTCAGAGCTTACTAGATAATGGGGGGAGGAGGCCTTCTGAACTTAAATAAATTTAAAAACTTCGAGGGCAAATCTTTTTGTAGGGTTGGCATGGATAGTTTTGGCTTTGTTGTATGTGCCACCATAGGAAAAAAACTGGGAACCACTGGGGTAGGGACTGGATCCATAGTCTAGATCCCAAAATTGGAAAGGTGACAAATAAAAGAACTGTGGGGCAGATTTGGTCCCCAGGTAAGCGGTTCCCCACACCTGCAATTGATTATTATTGATCTGCTAAGTTCAATAATATATATTGTTGTATCACATCAAAGCAGGCCAGCTAACTTCTTTTTAAAGCTATTTCCACTTAATTGCCTGCAATAGACTGTTTATTAATCAAATATCAAATTGTACAGTAGTGCTTCCTGTCAATTCAGTCACAAACCAGACAGTGGCAATGCACAAGAAAAGTATCCCTGATGCGGCGAGGTCCCCCGCTCTGCCCCTGGAAAACCAAGCGGCGACTATCAGGTCCGGTCTTGTTTGTGTACCCACTTGCGTTCGTATCACCATACCCTACCATGCGTCATTTATTTATTTATTGGTAATCCAGCAGTCATCGTGACCTGTTGGGTGCTTCTCCCAAGCCACCGTGATTGGTCACTGTTGTAGACAGTATGCTGGGCTAGATGCACCATTGGTCTGACCCAGTATGGCACTTCTCATGTTTGTACATATGGTACCCTAATGCTTCCTTTGCGAGTGGCTCGCTCACCCTCCAAGGGGCCCCCCATGCCCCCCACTTTTAATGTTGCTAAGTGGGTGTGGGCCCAACAGATCCTTTTAAATGCTTAGGAGCACTGCAGCAGCAGCAGCGCTCATATGCTGCCACCCCCATGAGTCGCTGGGAGCCCTCCTTATAGTCATTCACAAGAATGCACATTGTGCCCTCCCCCTCCCTAATTCAAAAGCACCGCCATGCAGAAGTCTGCGACGGCGCTTGGATCTGTGCCCCCCCCACCCAAGGATGCAAAGCGCTGCCATACTGAAGGAACAGCGCTTGGATCCGCGCCTCCCACGGATGCAAAGCGCCGCCGCACTAAAACCAGCGGTGCCCCACCCGCCAGGATGCGAAGCAGGTGTCCCACGATGATGAAAAGTGCCGCTGTGCTAATGCCAGCGGCGACCCTCAGGGGCTGCGCCCCCCGGTAGAGATCAACAGCGCCGCCACGATTGCAGCGGTGCTCCCGAGGCAAGGGGCAGCTCACGTAACACTTTCGAGCCTACAGAAACGGAGCATTGCCCCCACCCAGGATGGGAGGCTGTGGGTCTTCCCCGATTTAGAATGTGCCACTACTCTGTAGCATGCGGTGGAGCCCCAGAGTCATGGGCCACCACCCCAGGATGGAAGGCTGCAGGGAGCTGTACTAACTTGGCAGGTAAGAGGTACTTCACGTGGAAGGAGCGCACGTTGTAAGGAAAAACTCCTCGTGTGGCCCAGCAGCAATGGGGAGAGGGGAGGCGGCAGCTGGCCAGTCCAGGTATATATACCTGCCTGGCCCTCCACCCCCAGGTGCACTCCTCTCTCCCCATTGGCCACAGGGCCGTGCCTATAAAGCAGGGGAGCGCCCTCCCCTGCCCAAATCCCTGTTCTGGGCAGGTGGGCACAAACCTGGCTAAAGACACGGGGGGGGGGGGGGGGGGGGGGGGGCGTGTTCTTTTCCACTTAATTGCCTGCTTATATTAATCAAATATTAAAATTGTACAGTAGTGCTTCCTGCTCAAGCAGCAAAACGGCATATTTTTCAGTTTGATGTCAAAATGGTATTGTCAAAATGATGTTTAAAAACTTTGGTAAGCATTCACTGCCCCAGGACAGTTTAAAGCTATTTGAGACATGCTTATTTAAAGGTTTCTGCTCTCAAGTTTGTAAGTGCATTAACAGGGATCTTTTCCCAACACTGTTATTGTAACTTCCTTTCATAAGTTTACATACAAAAGCTTCCGTACATGTTTATGATCATTAGACAACTCCATTTGCAATATCCCAATTTCAGCCACACAGATTTGTCTTGCGTTACCTGAACAATGCCTTCAAACACATCAGTTTTCCAAAAGAAGCCAGCTTTCCCAACTAGAGGTAAATGTTGAGAATTATTTTTGTAACTTACAACTGAAAGCCTCAAGTATCCATTTCGAATGTATTCTGAAAAGATCAATAATATATATTGTTACAACACATCAAAGCAAACTAAGCAGCTAACTTTTAAAGTGTTATTTCCTCTCTATATCCCTTTATTAAAATATTTTGCCTTACATTTGCTTCCTGCACATCTTTGGAAATTCCAACAAGCAGGTCTCATAAATAAAGCTTAAAATTTATTTTTGAAGAGAAAACAAGCAAGGTATAATCAATTTTTCATTTTGCTCTTTAACAGTCAACCATGGCTCTTAGCCATACATATAGGAGGCACTTCAATGCTTGTAACCATCAACATATTCAACTTATATCTGTAACATGCAGATATTAACCATTTTAAAAGGACACATCATTGGAAAGGCACATAGCAACTCCTATATTTAGGTTGGCATACGCTTTTCATTAAAAGCATTATTGCTACCATTTTATTTTATTTTTTGGGGGGGGAGGTCAAATGCCTCTATTGTTTGTAGGAGAATTTAAATATTTCAAGAGAAGTCACCTCAGAGCGTCCAAATGATATTAAGGATGCTGCTAGAAAAATTAATGAGTGGGCAACCTTAAATTTCTCCAGTGTGTACGTTAGTCCTGCCTCCCTAACATTTTTAATCCCAGTATTTAACAGAGTCCGACACCGATCACTGTAATCTGGATGCAAACTACCAGTTGCCCCTGCTGTCCACACTCTTCCTGTTCTCCTCAACACAAATAAAAGCATACAGGGAAAACAGTGGGCAGCAAGCTGCTCTCCCCAGCTTCAGTGTTGCCCCCAACCTGCAGAGGAAGAGGATTGAGGCTGAAAGACCAAAGGAAAGTGTGGGTGCATAGAGCCTAAATTGTAAGCAAGCACAATAAGTGAGACTGTACATGGTGCGCAAGTTAAGACAGGAGCCTTAACTTGCAATTTCCATGCTTTTGGAGCATGAGTGAATTTGTAGGAGCTTTAACTTCTCTCTTAAACCAAAGGTTTTTTGATCTAAGAATTACTGAACATAAATAGACTGAATCCTCCATCAATGGATGGGCCACATCAAAGGCTATTCTGCAATTAACAACTTTCCTTCTCTCTCTCTCTATGCTCTAAAATCAGAGACGGTAAAAGGTGCCATACATATATTAAACATTCTTAGGCACAGCACAAAAAACCCTAAGCATTTACACTATGCTCAAGCATACAAACTCATGTTTCTCACCAAAATCACCAATAAATTCCTCACAGACAAGTCAAGGGGCCTCTGTTCCATCCTCATCCTAAACAATCTCTCTGTCACCTTGGACAATGTTGACCCACCCCCTCGATCTGGATTCTCTTCACTCCCTGTCACTGATAGGGTGCATTCTCCTTTGATCATTCAGGTTTACAGCCTTGGCGTGGTCCTGAATCCCTCAATGTGCCTGGACCTGTGACAGTGACCAGGAACGCTTTTTACCGACTCCATCTGATAAGAAGCCTGCAGTCCTTTTTGTCACACTCAGATTTGACTAATAAGATGCGCTTTATGTGGGGCTACCCTTGATGACTTTGAAAGTTGCAGAACGTAGTGGCGTGCCTTCTCTCAGGGATAAGTCGTTGGGAGCACTTTACACCAGTGCTCTTCTTTGGCTTCCAATAGTTTTCCTGGCATAATTCAAGGTGCGGTTTTTAACCCATAAAGACTTAAATGGCCTGGTCCCCACATACTGAAAGACCATTCTGCTTCTATATCTTATTGTAGCCTGGGAGGTGAGCAGGGAGCACCCCTCTTGCAGATACCACTGACACATCAAGTCCATCTATCATGGGTGCAGAGAGGCATTCTCAGTGGCTGCTCCAGAGCTGTGGAACTCCCTTCCCCCACAGGTTCACCAAAGCTAGAGTCTGAGCATTTTGGAGGCAAAGAAAGACCTTTTTATTAGGCCACGATATTGACAGGCAGGAATGGAGTGGAGAGGTTGGAGCTGGGAATTTTTTAATTGGTTTTATGTTTGTTTTACTTTTTATTTATTGTAACCATCCTTAAGTCATAGGGAAAAAGCAGGATATAAATTTAAATAAATAAATCGATCCAGGACTTGCACATGCACACACAGAGCTACATCCCCATTACAGCCCTGTGCTATACAGGGCCAGGCCTGTACTATTATGTTTATGTATAATTTCTATGGCACTTTCAGTATTCAAGGTGCTTTACAATCTGTATCTAGTTCTCCCTCACAACACCCCTATAAAGTAGGTCATTATTATTCCGATTTTACAAATGAGGAATGGAGTCTGAGAGATAGTGACTTGCATAGGGCCATCCAAATATGTTCATGGTCAAAATGAGATGCAAACCTTGGACACCCAGGTAGTCCTATACTTTATCCACTAAGCTACACTAATTCTATCCTGACTGGAATTGGATGGGGCACTAGTCTCAGAAAACCAAAGCTACATACACACACACACACACACACACACACACACACAGAGCGGAGCTCTAGACTACAGCCTCCGGCACCGTCAAGGGAAAAAGGTGTGCCAGAAAGAACAATGCTTTTCGTGAAAAAACCCCAACTATCTACTGCCCACAAATTTAGCTCTCTCCTCAAAGGAAAAAAGTAGTGTGTCGCTTCCCTGCCACTGACTTTACAGTGGATATGTGAAACAGCTCCTTCACTGCTCATAAGAAATGGAGTATAAGGTATGCAAAGAGCTGTGTGTCATATTATGGGGCAAGCTAGCAAAAGAGACAGGCAAAGGTTTGCCCATTTCATTTAACATGATCTCTAGTTGCTATAAATGACTTGTATTTTAGAGGACTACAAATTACTCAATATTGAACCAATTGTAATACCTACAGAGTGAGAAATCTTTGCGAAAGGAAACTGCAAAGTCTATTCGGGAAATGTATACAGTAATAGCATTCCTCTGTAAATAAATCTGAGCTGTTTACCAATTTTCCAGTCAGTAATGGGTGAGGACAGTAGTCCAATATAACTCTTTTTAAAGTCTACCACATCATATTCAAAAGAGGGAATGAGAAAGAGTACCATAAGACCTGGTGAATCTCAAGCACTTCTAATGAAGGTTCATTTGACCAAAGAAAAAAATACACCTTCTAATAAAAAAGATCAATTTATATTGCACAGTCAGCTACCAGGATCAGAGGCCATTTAAATATGACTGAATTTGGTATAGAGTTATCTTCAATTAAAACTGCTCTCTTAGAGGGTTACAAAATACAATTCTAACAAGATTTAATGAACTGTAAGCAAATCTGCCCGAATGTAGCTGCACATTTAAGACTAACAGCAACAGTGACCTCTACTGTCTTTAACAAAATCAGAAATACCAAGGTTAACATTTATATATAATAAATTAATATGAAGTAGCACTAATTGCTTACAGAAAGCCTAACAGCAACAGTGACCTGACCTCTACTGTCTAACAAAACCAGAAACACCAAGGTTAACGTTTATATATAATAAATTAATATGAAGTAGCACTATTTGCTTACAGCAATTTTCTAAATATTAATGGTTGAGACTGAGTGCTATTCAGTTCAAATGGGACTTAACATTTACATCCAACATAAAAACAAATATACCTTTTTCCAGGATGCAATTTGAAGAGAAGGATAAGAGCATTATCTCAGTAAGAGTTGGGGAGCTTATTGCCATTGCATTCTTATTTATTGGCTATTTTTTGTTATCTCTACTTAATGCCACTTATTCAATACTGGAGAGTAGTGTAATTTAATACTTATTTAATGGTACCATGCAATTATTCATTTACTTAACCCTCTCCCAAGGGCTCAGGGTGGGTTACAACACACACAATTCCCAAACCTTTACCCCAAACCATTACACCCTATCTCTGCTTGCCAAATTCTTGACCAAATAAAAAGTTCTTGCATAGTCTGCAGAAGATGAGAGTAAGCTTAACTATTTTCAAGTTCCTCAAAGTTTCTCCAAGGATGTTGGGGGTTTTCATTTTTTTAAATGGTTATATAATTGACAAAGGCGTACAAAATTGCTTGTGTTACTCTCTGTTGTTTGCTATGACAATAGCCTCTCTCATTCTGCAGAAGTAGATCAAATTTTACTGAACTACAATACACTTCTTAAGCTGTACTTTATAAAAATATTAACCCTTACTAAAATTACATGCAGGCAAAGCAATCTTGAATGACTGGAAAATAGCAGAAAATCTGAAACAACCACTGAAAACTATCTTGGTGATCACAATGTTTTGTTTAATACATAATAAAATGAACTCTAAGATTGTCTGTTTCCTTCACTTAATAGCAATTCCAGCATTGGAACTTAAACTTTAAAATTAAAGCTAGCATCTTGAATTAAGTATTTTTCCACAAACAGACTACAGTATCCAGACTTCCAATGTGACTCTGGTGACCATTCAAAAAAGCAATGAAAAAAAGAAGAAAAAGTTGAAATAACTTTTTGTTCCTTTGGAAAGTGAAAAGATGAGAAGCAGATACAGAGATAGCTTTAAATAAACATTTAAATGCAAACAGAACTCTACCTTTTCTGCAGAATAGATTGCGAAAGGTTCCACACATATAAGCATGCCCCCCACTGTGCATGTCAATGTGCAGCTGATAGCCATGCAATCCATATTTTGGGTCGATGTCATCCAATATAGGTTTATGAGGCGGCAAAACATATTGTCTTT
>QEPC01010335.1:124079-136683 GCA_003113815.1 Sphenodon punctatus
GGGGGGGGGGGGGGGGGGGGAGGGGAGAGGGACACTCCATTGCTTAAAGGAGGTCAGTTGTTGCACAAACCATGGACTTCCCTGACAAGTCATCTTGCCATCATTATTATTGGTTAAATTGGTCAGGAGACACAACCTCTGATTGGTAAGAGCTGGGAATGAACAGCAGGGAATGCATCATTCCATTATGTCCTGTTTTGTATTCTCTGGAGCAACAAAACGTAATCACTGTCAGAGCAAGTATGTTGGGTTCGATGGACTATTGCCCTGAACCAGTATGTTACTGCTTACGTTATTATGAGTAAAAACTTCCAAACAGAAATGAAATTTGAGTTTACAGTCTCTCTATCATAGCACATTTTATCATGAAAAACATAATGCTTCTTTACAGTCTTTTGTAATTGTTGTACAACCAATACACTACACAATTCATGATCTTGTTTAGAGGGACTTTTAATGATTTTCATAATACTGAACTTCCCTTCCCACAAATCCACTTCTCCTTTAAATAAACTATTGGCTTTTTAAATAAATAAATAAATAAATAAAAGGTGACACCTAGCGCCCAGAGAAAAAGAGAACTTACGTTGTGGCAGAGCCCAAAGTGCTTCTCTCAAGAAGATGATGATAATGAAGACTGGCCATAACAAAAGCAATTTCATTTCCTTTCTGAAAAGTTAATTACAGTGAATACATTTTTCATCTGGAAGTATTTAATTTTTCACAAGGTCTTTTTGAAGAGTGTTGTACATTAAGTCTCACAGATAAATGCTTCTTCTTACTGCTCCAAGATTACCCCAATGTATTAGTATTTTAATAATACTTTATGTCATAATGACAGGTGAACCACAGTTCACATAAAATGTTACTGTACACATTGTCCCAGCACAAAAGTACATAAATTTTCTGGACACTTGCATAGGAGAAGAGTCTGTGAAGTATTAGTAATAACTTTACCTTAGAATTAGCACCCATAAAAGGAATCAAAACTAAAGGCAAAGCCCATGGGCTACTAAAACATCTAAGTAAGTGTACCTAGTGGGCATTTTTACATATTTTAAGTTGTAGTATGGTTCTCTGGCTGTGTAGTACTAAGGGCTAGTGCCCATGTAAGTACAATTTACTTCAGTGGGCCTCATGTTGGCACTAATCATGTTTGTCAGCACTTAACAGTCAGATGATCACATCCTTAATGTGTTGAGCAATCAGGAGTTGTAGTCAATAGGACTATTCATGAATAAGAGAGGATACTTTCTACATTCTTCAAGTGTGCACCCCGCACAGCAGTCCTACATAGGCTTGTTTGTTCCCTAGTTCCATCAGCAGGAGGCAGAGACAAATTAGAACTGGATCTAGCTACAAGGGACATGACCCCTCCCCAGAAATTCCAGTTAGTTCTCTGCCTCCTTCACAGCAGGACAGTGGATTCAAGCATGCCGCTTCTACTGCTACAGGATTCAAATATTAGGAAGAAAGCAAGTAAAGTTCTTTTCCCATTGGGGATGCCCGGTCCGGAGATCCACAGCACCACATCAACATGGGTCTTGCGGGGGGAAACTTGCGGGGCTGGGAGCCGCTGCGAGCCCCTCCGGGTGGCTCAGACCAAGCCACCCATAGGAGTAATTTTAGCTACATGGCTGCTGCATTCCCTCATGACCACCTGGACTAAAGTGGAGCTCCAGCAGGGCTCAGACCAGCCTTCCTAAGGCTCCCCGGCACTGCTCCACTTCCCAAGCACGGCACTTGGTCCGGTGTGAGTCCCTTCCCTTCCCCTCACTGAGCAGGATGAAACCCTTGTTGCAGAGTAATAACTGATTCGCAATCAGTAAGGACAAATGCAGCTGAAGGTTTAAAAACAGAACTTTACTTAAGACTTTCCAGGCACAGATCCTTAGTTACATCTAACTAGTAGTAAGACAAAATGGAGACTGAGACAAAGAAAGAGAAGGGAAGGANTCTAACTAGTAGTAAGACAAAATGGAGACTGAGACAAAGAAAGAGAAGGGAAGGAGTGGTTACACAAAGGAATTCAACTGTAAAACCCCATCTCCCTTCCATGTACACAAACTTAGCAGCTCCATCTGGTGGCTCTATAGTTAATTACTGTTCTTAATACAGCAGGCATTAACTTATGTATGTTGCATATACCAACAACCCTGACTAAGAGGGACTTCCCAGTACCACTCCAAATGCCAAGCACACTGTTCCTCCTTTGTTCTCCCCTCTACCCATCGAGGGGGCATGCCATTATTCCAGGGAAGCTTCTGTTGAGCCCAACAAGGGGACCGATTTAGCCCTCCCCCGCCATGGGAAGCTCCCCAGCATGGCCACACTGAAACGGCTCCACCTCTAACCTCAGTTTGGGGAACCACCTTGCTGCATTACCAGCCAGCTGTGTTGATTGCATTGGGGAATCTCTACTCCCACCATTGCAGTCCTGAGCTCAGTGGCTACACAAAGGGAATCCCTGGTGCAGTCCCAGTCTCGGAGTGTGCTGCTCATGTTGCACAGCCTGCACCCCCGCCGCCTCCTCTGCACTGCCAGGGGCACTGGGTGAGATGGGAACCCACTTCTTCCCACCCGGATCACGGCTAGACCACTCCTCCCTCCCCCATTTATTTACAGTCAACATGTGCTGACATGCGGGCAGCCATCTTTGTGGTGGGCACAAAAGGGCAGGGCATAGCCCATCCCTATTAGATTGCCTGCATTTCCCTATCCAGGTCAGCTGACCAGGGATGAGAAGTCAGCAAGGGAGTGGCCATCCTGGGTCACACACAAAAATGTTAAATATCTTCACCGTTTCACTTTCATCTGATCATCATATGGCTACCCGAGCTAACTTCCAATCGGGTCATATGGAAGAGGTAGTTGAGGTCCCGTTAGGCAGAGCAGCAGGGGCTGGTTCAGGACACACAGAGGCGCACAAACAGGAGGGTGACAAACCAAAGAAGGGCAAAACAGCACCCAGAAAGAAAAAAACAAGAGGGAAGCCCGCCTCAAGCTCTTCCCCCATCAAATGCTCCAGGGTTGCCGCACATGACATGGCCAGCCAGTGGACCCACAGACTCAAATGATGGACTTCATAGCAAAGTCGTTATCCCAACTACATAGCATGGTGCAGCCTCTGTGCCAGAGTAACTTCATGTCCCTTCCACCCAGTCTCAATGTGATGGTGGGAAACTTTTCAGCCTACAACCAGGGCTCCCAGGCCCACCCCCAGCAGGGGTATATCTCCCATACACTCTGTAGTGTCACCATCTCACCCTGCAGGAGCCACCGACAAACCAACTGCTGCAAGAGAAAGTCTAAAAAGACAGAGAAAGTCCTCTACAAACAGATTAGAAGGCCTCTACAAATAGATTGTACTCAGCTCTGTGGAAGTGATTCAGCGACTGGTGTGCCCTGCCTAGCATAAATCCAACGGAGTGCCCAATCCCTGAATTACTGTCCTTCCTACAGATGGGACTGAACATGGGCCTATGCCACAGCACCTTAGTAAGACAGGTGGCATCCATCATGGCAGTACTGGGGTGTCTGACAGGGCCAAGCCCCACAGTTTACCCTCATGTGAAACACTTCCTAAAAGGCGGCTAAGTTGAAAGCGCCCCTTGTAATCCACATGTTCCCCTCCTAGAACCTCAATGTGATTCTCCAGGCCATAGCTAAAGCTCCCTTCAAACGCTTGGCCACGGTTCCCTTGTTTTTTCTGTCCATCAAGGTGGCTTTCCTGGTAGGGATTTCCCCTGCTAAGAGGGTGTCAGAGCTAGGCACCCTATAAGTGGACCACAGCGCTCTGTACATTCCACAAGGATAGGGTGGTGCTCCCCACGGATGCATCCTTCATCCACAAGATAAACTCCCTGTTCCACAGGGCCCAGAATACAGTCCTCCCTTTTTTCTACCCCAACCCCACCTCGGCAGAGGAGAAGCGGCACAGACTGGACATGCATAGAACACTCCAAACTTACACTGATAGGACCGCCCCCCTTCCACAAGTCTACAACCCTATTCATGGCTTACGGGGGCAGAGTTCAGGGAACCAAGGTGTCTAGGCACACTATGGCATGCTGAATCCAACAATGTACCTCTGAAGCCTACAAGGCAGGGAGTCTGGCCCCGCCGGAACAGGTTCAGGTCCACACACTCAGGGGCATGGTCACTTTCAGAGCATGGAGGACACAGGCTCCTTCCGAGGAAATCTACAAGGCAGCCACCTGAGCTTCCCTGCACACATTTACTAGTCATTGTAACATCCACTCTGTGGCATCTGCCTATATGGCCTTTGGAAGGCAAGTCCTCCAAGCCATGATGTTGTAATGACCATTCTGGACCTCTCCCCTTGATTCGCCCACCCTACTGAGGAGTACTGCTTTTGTACATCCCTACGTAGGACTGCTGTGCGGGTTGCACACACTGAGAAAGGAGAATTGCGTCACCTACCTGTGTATTCTCCTTCTGAGTGTCTACCTGCACAGCAGTCCGCTTCCTCCCTTAGGAGGGCCCCTCAGTGGGGTCCAAATCGCGGGGACAGTCTACTCCTTGGTGAGCATGCACGGTTGTTTCTGCTCATATACGAGCCGGCTGGCTCTACTCTGTATTCGCTGAAGTTTTTAAGTTCATATGTTCACTTCTGAAGCGCTTCCAATACTTTAGGTTCTTTTCCTATCTGCTCTGAAAGCAATCTCGCTGGAATTTCCAAAGAGGAGTTGTGCCCCTTATAAGCCATATCCAGTTTTTATTTGTCGCTGCCTCCTACTGGTGGAGCTAAAGGGAAAGGCAAGAAGATTGCATTGCATGCAACTGGATGGAGGGAGCCAGCGGAGGAAGAAGAGGAGGGGCTGGACATGATCAAAAGAATGGGTGAGGTAGATAACCTTGGCAGTTCACTATTGAACAGAAGTGAAAGGTGCAAGGCAAGAACAGGGGAGGCTAGTAAGAATGAGGTTGCAGTAGTCCAGGCGAGAGAAGACTAGAGCATGGACTATGGTTCTGGCAGTGAAAACAGCAAGGAAGGGATTGGTTTTAACAATATTACGCAGACAGAAGCAACAGGGACTTAGCAACAGACTGGATGTAAAGGAGAGAGTCAAACGTGATGCCCAGGTTATGAGTCTGAGGGTCAGGCTGGATGGTGACACCATCAATGGAAATGTAGAGGAACATTTTGTAGGTAAGATGGCAAGACATCCAAGCAGAGATGAGAGAGACGGACAGTTGGTTATGCGAGACCAGATGAAAAGGCACAGTATGGGGGTGGAGAGAGAGTTGAATGTCATCAGCATACTGGTAAAGCCATGAGATTCGATACTATTAAAATGTATTCAATAAATGTAATACTAAATTTAATTAATTAAAAAGTATTTTTTTTAAAAAGCATCAAGGTACTCCACTAGTTAGATGCCACTTCCATTGCAGTATATTGAAAACTGACTGTAAACACCTGAGACCCAATGTTCATTTTTCAAAACACATATCCAAAATATATACTTCACACCTGAATCCACCTGGTTTTACTGAGTTTTAATTATTTCTAGAAGAAACCAGGACTTCCTAGCAATCCTAATATCCAGCACACTTGTTGGAAAGACTAGTTTTACCTTCCAAAGTCCCAAAAGGAGTCCTGGGTTTAGAGAGTAGAGCTGGACAAGCGTGTCAAAGCCAATCATTTTAGAAGCTTTAGTCAGGTTAGAAAGGTTGTACTGAGCAATTATGGAACGTCTCTGAGGCCTTCAAAAAGACATAGCAAAATAAATAGACAAACTGTTCTGACAATGTTTGACATAAAAAATGAAAACTGTACCTCTTTCTAGCTAAATTTTGTAGCCTAGCCAGAAGTAAATTTGCAGTAAGGGCATCAAAAATTAAATCCAACACAGGCTTATCCAACAAAGCCTCTGGACAACTCAAACAGCATAAACTGATTTGCTCACTAAATTTATGAAATGCCCTGAAGGTTCTTTTAGTAACAAATGTTTTATGAACAAAAAGTCTTCAGCACCATCTGGAATATTTATCAACATGAAACAGGCAACTTAGAAAGGTAGAATTTTCCTCTGCAGAAGCAGAATTTAAATCAAAGAACGTATATTAGTTTAAGAACTTGAACTTCACAGATTGCTTTGCTTGCTATGAGCCTGGGTTCAAAAAATGGAACAGAAGTAGGATGGTGGTGGTGGTGGTCAGTAATGCATCAACTCTACAACAATGGAGTTTGTAGAGATGGACAAAGATAATGCTTATTCCATCAGCTGCTTTTTGGTACCACCAACTTATAGGATTGGGAAAAGAGGACGCTTTAACATGTGGGGTGCTTCTGACCAAAGACGTTTCACCAGAATCATCCTAAGAGGTAATCCCAACGTTACATGCGGTTGCAATCTTGATTGATACTCGATATATTTTGCATGTTTTTTGTTGCTCTCTGATGTTATGAAATTACAGTTTACACTCAAAATGGGATCATGCATACTACTACTTTAGCATACGCTCTCCACAGCTGGGACTGTCTTTACTAGAACTGAAATGGGTAGCAAATATTGTACCTACAGGTAATACACAACAAATCTACTGGGAACCCAATCAGTACCCCAGTACTAAGACGGGTATCTGGTTACCCTAAATACCTGGCATTACTGTTACCAACCTTCCATTTTACCGTCCCCATTCTGAATTTTTATGTAACCGTTTTAGTGTCTTCCCACCAAAGGCCTTTTCAAATGGGCCATGGCTTGGAGGACACGTGCAGACAGGCGCACACTCAGCCCCTACCCATGCCCTGAGCAACCTGTGTTTTCGCCAGTTGCTCCATGTGGGGGTGATGGGTGTTATGTGGGAGTACACATGCATGCCACCCAGCCTCCATCACTTTCAGACAAGACACACCCACTCGTTTCCATTGCATGTGCATTCGTGGGTGCGTCTCATTTAAAAAGAATCACAGATTGATAGATGAAGGTAAATGGACAGAAAAACGGTAAATTAGTAAATCAGTAAAATGTTGCAAAAAGGAACAATGGCAACTTGGTAGTGGTAATTGGAGTAGTCGCTCCTTTAGTACCCAATCCACCCAAAATATACTGGTTTCATAATTCTGAAGGGCATATGCATGTTTCTGTGGGTACCCATTTCAGTTTTAGTCTGTACTCTAAAACGACACATGGGGGGGGGAAAATCACACCAGACCTAAACAATACCTAATTGAGTATTGCAAACAGTGTCTGGACTATGAGATTCCTGTGATAGTCACAGGAACATACCAATGACAAAGAAATCATCCTCTGGGGGAATGCTGTATATAGATTTCAAGGAATAAATTCACCCATTAAGACAAACGGAGATCAAACAAGCAATAGCCACACAGATAATACCATCACCAACATTTAATGATACAAGAGTTCAATTTTATTTAAAAACTCACCCATTCTTGAGGTGAACTTTACCCCGGTCAAAAAACAGTGGTGTTACTCCAAACAACTCCAAGGCTGATAAGGAGGTTAAACATGGCCAACTTGTACCATACCAAAATAAAGTAACTGATGTGTCATTAAAAAGGATTTCCACCTGTTCCATTGCATATTCCTTTCCATTTCTGTCTTTCAGTACAATCACCCATCCCAAGCCAGATGCTCTGTTATTGGAGAAGCAAGAAAAAATGTTTCAAAATAACATGTCAAGAATGACAAATATGATGGATGGAACTCTCAAAATTCAGTCAACAGTGTGCCTGAGGTTTCCTTGGAGCAGGGCACATTTACTTTCTATTCTCTTAAATGACAACAACAAAAGTAATTTCTCTGAGGTATCTTGTTCTCTGCAAGCAAAGCTTTAAACTGATAACACGTTAATAAATGTGTCCTGTTTCTCATTTTCATTCGTTTCCATTTACATCCTTGGGACTAAATCAAGTTTGCTCAGATACCAACAGTGTTTTCTCTTTAGCTTTCAGATCATGATCTAAATTTTTCTGTATTATTTCTTCACACACAGGGGGAAGAAGGGGGAGTACTACAGTATACAACAGGAAAAAAATCACACTAACAAAGACTAGTATTAAGAACATAAAGATGGTATGAATATCTTGTGCAGTTAAATTTAACACTTCCATAATCTATGAGTAATAATTTATTCTGTATTACTCAATTTGAGATAAGAGATTGTCGCTGAAGAAGAGTCTGAGAGACTCACAATGTGTTGGGTTTACTATATTGTTTGGACTACTGGAGTTATTGTGCAATTTGGATTATTTTCTTCTCTTAGTAAAACATCTTTGTATTCTCAAATAGTAGCCTTTGATGGTGCGGCCATTAAAATAATGTTCTGTACGTGTTCTGAAGTACTTATGCTTTTTAAAAGCATTTTCTTACTTGATAGCTTCTTTGGTTTTAAGTGGAAGGCCAGTGTAAGCATTTATAGGTTTGAGAAGCTGAGTTATTCCTGTTTTGCCAGTTGTTATTTGTTTCACAATATATTCCTTCTTCCAATAGCCTGATTCCCTATCTTGCAATGTAGTCAGGTTCATGGAAACAGCAGCTTCATCTACAGACTTAGCCTTCCAATTTGTTCTTTTAGGTAGAAAAAAGGAGTAAATTTTCAACCAGATCATACTGGAAAAAATAAAGAGGGAAAAAACAGAGAGTGTTATTACAAATAATGGCACACGGCAGTAAAAAATAAACCTAACATCAGCAGCCAAATTAAAACTTAAGAATAAAGTGCCATATGAATCTCATATAATCAGTGGAAAAGTTATTGTCCAGTATTATGGATAAATTGTGAGGGGGGGGGGGTTGTTAGATAGATAAGAGGAATACTGATCATTTTCTAGAAAAGTGCCAAGAACTACGTTTTGACTCAGTTACTGGCGTCAATATGAATTCATTATTTCCCCTTCCTTTAATTAGTCCTTATCCTCCAGCTTTATGTAATTCTGTATTAGTGATGATATGCTGTGAATTTGATTGCTGGAGGAAGAACAAGTCACATAATGAGATATAAAGGACATTTACATAATATTGTGATGAATCTGAAGTATTTTTTGCTGGAACTAATCATGCTTTTTTTTTTTTTTTTTTTGCTGACATATGGAGAGATTTTTCAAAGACCTAAATAGCAGTTAGACATCTAACTGCCATTTGAGCTTTTGAAAATCTCTTGAACAGCAATAAATTGGATACATCCTAATGTTCTTACTCACTTGTTACATAATTCTTTCTGAGGCAAAATCTCACCAAGGTCAATAGGAGCATCTGAGGGAAGACACTGACATAATACCGAGCAGCTGCAGGTCCATATATTAAGCTGTGTAGGAGGAATTTTTTTTACAGCAGCTACCCCTTTAGTCCTCTCACTCCTGTCCTCATCCAAGTCAACTCCAATCTATCCCCAGGTTTCAAAGATTGTTCCAAACTCTGCTGGTTCTCAGTGTTCCCCCAGGATCTATGCCAGCATATCATGAAAGTCAGCCCTAAACCTTTCCAGTCAATGAATTCTTTTAGAAAACTCCTCATCTCTTAGAGTGCCCCAAAACAAGATATAAGCCTAACCTGAGGGCCCACCAGCCAAACGTAAGACTATTTTAAGACTGTTTACTCTGCTACTGATACTCCTGAAACCCACAGCTTTCATACAGAAGTGTAACCTGCTGCTGCTCCCGTCACTAGAGAAACATTTTAAAAATAGAAAGGGTAACACCCCAAATTCAATATACTGGGAATCTTCTTTCATGGTCCATAACTAGGTAGATAGTTAAGAATTCAATTTCCAGTGAAGAACCAGTGAGACAGTATAAAAAGAATCCTTTCAAGCTTGGAAAATTAAGCAAGGAATGAAAGAGAATATCGAAATGACTAAGAACTGTAGGAAATCCTGTCCCACGGTTAGCGTCTGGGGGGGGGAGGGGAGGGACCAAAGCTTGATTTTTTTGTAATTACTACAGATTATGTTGATCTTTCGGTAGAACATTCTGTACCTCATTTGTAAGCGTATTTACAGAATAAATGATAATTTACACTTTTCCATAAAATGTTAGTGTTCTGATGGATCCCAGCTTGAACTCCACCCATGTGAACAGTCTCTCCCAGCACGTGAAAGGCTTCTTCATGCCCCACAGTGGTTAATATAAATGATTACATGTATGCCATATACATGCCTCCTTTTATAGCGTGCTTATAAATGAGACATATAGCCGGATGGAGAGTGTTTGTTCCATGCAGCCCCCACTCACGTTTTAGCACGTAGAGCTAATCAATGAGCAGACCCCTGTGTATAGTCATAAGCATGTGGGCAGTCTTCACTCAACCCCCACTCACAGGTTTAGCCCATGAATCGCATTTATGGGAAGACACCATACTCCGCTCGCTCCCTGCCCCCTCTCATGACTCAGAGCCATAGCAAACTATAGGAAGAACCACATGATTCTTTCTTGCAGGCTATTATGGGCTAATTGGTAATGTGCTGCCTGGGGTCAATCCTAGCTAGGTAGCTGCCCAGAGCTTTAAACTTTTCCTAGCATTTGATACATGGTCTGCAGACTGCATTGGAAATGCAGCCACGAGAGCCTCATTTCCCACACTTGCTGAGAGCCTCTGCTTGATCTTAAATGCTGTCCAGGCCTTCATGTCTTCATGGCTGTTAATGAGCAGAACTTGTGAGCGGTCCATCAGATCCAAGAATCCTGCTGCTCGTGGAGCACTGAGGTTGCTAGGCACAGAAGGGCATTTGCTTGATCTGGGACACTTGGGCATACCACAAGGAGGTGGTGGCTCCTGCTTCAGCTCCATGCAGATGCCTTCCTTGGGTGACAACGAACTGTGCTGAGGAGGGTCAAAGCTGCGAGAGTGCAGCTTAGGCATACTGAAACCAACCTATCCAGAGAATAGGTTCACTCTTCAATGCCCTGCATATGACTGTACCCACAAAGAGACTTGTCTGCATCACTGAAAAATCCAGACTGGTGGGAGAACATGCTGTCATCGTAGGGAGACTATAAATGGGTTGCAAATTTCAGGATGCCCCAAAGCTTTATCCTGAAGATAGCAGAGACGCTCCAGGGACAACTAGAGAAACAGAGCACGGTGATGCAATTCCCTGAAAAGCATTTGGCCATCATCATATGGAAGCTTGCCACTCCAGATTCCTGCCACTCTGTGGTACAGCAATTCAGGGTTAGAACCTGCATGGTGGCCAAAATATTTATGGAGGCTTGCACAACAATTGTGGAAGAGCTGCTGGACTGGCTGGTGCAGTTGTTTGATCCCACTGAGGTTACGGAGAGCTTTCAGCAGGAGGGCTTCCCCAACCGCATAGGAGTGATCGATGGCAGCCATATCGCCATCATGTGCCCACCCCACAGCAAGGACCACTACCTCAAACACAAGGGGTTCTTCTCATTCATTCTCCAGGCAGTAGTAGACCACCATATCCAGTTCCTGGATGTTCTGGCTGGGTGGTCCGGGAAAAACCATGACACCCTCATCTTCCGTCAGTCCCCCTTCTTTGGGTGCATGTACACTGGGGATTCTGGACCAGACACCCAAATCTGTATTGAGGGGGTGTTCATGTGGCCCATTGTTCGTGGGGACCCTGCCTATCCCCTGAAGCACTGGCTTGTGAAGGTGTACAGCAATGCCCACTACCCAGAGCAAAGGTACTTCAACATGAAGCTCAGCACCACCCTGGCTGTTGGGGAGAGGACTCTGGGGCTTCTGAAGCAGAACTTGACATCAATGTGGCCAGGATAGATTTCCAGCTGGATACCACTCCACTGCTAAAAGCTGCAGCCTGTGTGCTGTATATCATATACGAGACCGACGGGTCCACATTGGAGAACCCCACAGCAGCTAGCTCTCGTGAGCAGGTGCCACTCTTCTGAGACGAGAAGAACAAAGCAGAGGATCACAAGGCAAGAGAGATACAGGATGTCTTGTGCCTGCACATATACAGAAATGCTAGCACAAACCAGTTACTGATCCTTGTTAACAAGTTTAGAACTTTACAGTTTTAAAGTCTGAAAATTTAAAAAGCTTAATGAAACAATTTTTAATGTTTTACTTTTTAAAAGTTGACAATTAATAAAGCCTTTAGAAACGTTTCAAGTGTGTCAGTATGTGTTCTGTCTCAGTCAGTCCCCACCCCATAGCTACCCCCACCCTCTGCTGCAAGTGGGTCCTGGCAGCCCCCAAAGTGGCTTATTGCTGTGCCACACCTCCATTCTCCAAGTCCTCCACCCCTATGCCCCTCTCCTTGCCTTCAAGTGCTTCTAAAGTGACCTATTGCTGTACCACACCTCCATTCTCCAAGCCCCATCCCGTCCCCACACCTATGCCCCCCTCCTTCCCCACAAGTGCTTCAAACCCCCCGGCCATCTAAGTGGGTTATTGCCACACCGCCAATCTCCCTTCGCCATGCCCGTCTCCACCCACAAGTGTCTGTGTATGAAACAAAGAATGAGAGCAATTACAGCTAATTAACATTTTTTTTTACTCCTTGTGAATCAATGTACTCTGTGTTTTATTAAAGCACAATCAAAATAAAAGCTACTGCCTCTTTCACCTCCCCTTTTGGAGGCAAACAAGCGTGCTCGCTTGGGTGGTGGGAGGACATC
>QEPC01010335.1:136783-170964 GCA_003113815.1 Sphenodon punctatus
GTGAATTAGTTTTGCGGCCTGGCCGAGCGATATCCAAGACAGCATCCCCGATCGCTAACCCCAAGTGCCCCGGCGAAGAATAGGTTCTAACGATTATCCTACTGTCTCTCCTAGGTTCCTGGAACCGACGCGCGTCCTAACAGCCTGAAGGCAGACGACGGACTGGTGAAGAGCCGGGTAGCTCCGTGGACGCAGGCACAGAAAGAAAAATTAGATCTGCCTCCTAGCGGCCAACGGTAGAACTATCCAGCAGGAGGAGGATGCAGAGATATGAGGAGAAAGGTAAGTACCTGCCCTACAGTGTCAGCCCTCTCCCTCGCAGCAGCTACATGCACAAGGAGGGAGCGCTTGAGAAGAGGAGACTGATCCAGATGTCTTCCTATCTGGTCCCATTTCTCCTCCATCTTTTGGCACGCTCTCTTGAGCACAAGAGACGACAACCGGAACTGTTCCAAGAGGCTGGCCCAGTGCCTGTCCTCCCACCAGCGATCCAGTGGGAGGACAGTCCTCCCACCAGCGATCCTTGGCAGCAAAATCCTGGCGTTCTGCTCTATTCTTTCGGAGCAGCTTCCCGTGGTCCCCTGGGCATGCCCCAAATTTCATCCTGGAGCTCATCCATCCACTGGGAGGTCTCCCCACGCAGCTCCCAGGCAAAATCCTCCCCTCACCGCTGTTTACGAGGATACAAGTTCCAGTTGTGCTGGGTGCTTGTGGCTGGTGCTTTGGTCCATGCCTACTGCTGTCCTGTAGCAAGTCAACAAGGAAAACCATTAGCTCAGACCACCTGTCCCACCCACCCGGGTATTTCAGACCAAGCCCTTCCCGCCTATTCAAACTGCTGCCCTTCTCACCCAATTTACAGCTGTCCACCCGCTCCCTTTCCCGCCTGTTTTAACAGCTGCTCTTCACTCCCCCTCCTGCCAGGTTGCCTTTCCCACCCAGTGTTTCAGTCCTCGCCTGCCCACTTAAGAGATCTCTGTCTGTCCAAAGGGAAGGGGGAATGAGTACCTTCCCTTCAGGTGGGCCAAATCCCTGTGCTGCTGTAGGAGGGGTTGTTCCGGTGGGATCCCATTGGCTTGGGTTTCTCCTTCCATGATCACCGCAGAGGAATGAAGGCCATATACAAAACAACTCCATTACCCTTGCCTCCCCCCCGCAACCCCCGCCACCGGTCGACATTACCGGTTCCATACCACCACCGCCACCACTCCATAGTGCCTAAAACCCACACACCCTGCCATCCCGCAGGCCCGTAATGGTGCCTTTCTTCCTGTGCTTACTGTTCTGGGCTGGTGTTGCTTTGTCCCAGTGATTTTCAAGCTGATCCCTCACGCTCTCCTGGCCACCTGCCTATACATTAAAATATATATTGGATAGCAATAAATGGAAGCCTTTATCATGCAGCTATGTAAAACGTCCCCTGGGGGCCCCCTGCACCCAGTACATTCACTTACCATTCTCCACCACCACTGCCTCTACAAAGGTGGCCTCAGGGTCCTCAGTGCCCTCCACCAGAACCTCAGGTGGCTCTTTGAACAAGGGCTGGCTCTCACACTTGAGGAGGTGGAAATGGAGAGTTACAGTGTCCATGAGCATGGGCACTTCCTCCAGGGCAGTCACGGCTTCTGCGGGGGGAAGCGGGAGAACTTGGAACAAGAGCATTTGTGGTTGCCGCAAGCAATGGAGAAGCCGTCTAGACCCACTTCTGGCCCCTGGCGAATTGCAACCATAGAAGCAGGATGCCATGACGGCTCCATACCCACATGAACTGGTCAAAGTTTGCAGTATGGCAACATTTTCCACCCATGACCAGAGGCATGGTGGTTGGCCCGCTGCAGATACTGGCTCATGTCCCTTACGTACCCCAGGCAAGCCATTTGTTCTGAGATCTCCTGGAACACACCCTCGTTCCTGTAGCACTTGACCAGTTTATTGCTCTGGGCGGGGGGGGTGGAGGAGCAGAGCATAGAACGTGAAGGCCTTCGTCTCTTCCTCACTCCAGGGAATCAAGCACTTACAGATGGATTGGCAGGTAGAGGTGGGAGCACTAGAGGCAGCAGAGATGCTGGTAGTTGCCTGTGAAAACAGTAAAGGGGAAAAAATAGCAATAAATGGAAGCACTTGACATTTAGTTCTGTGACCACACACTCCTCTCTGTCTCGGTGCATTAACTTACCCTAGTCAGTTGGAGGCTGGAGTTGGTTGTGAAAGGTTGCTTCTAGGGAGGTTTCTGCAGCGGGAAAGGAATGGTGCACAGTTCTCCTGCGATCGCTGTGCAGCAACAGAGCTGTACATGTGTTCTGCACATGTTCAGTGAATTTGGTGCACATAGGACTTTCAAGGGGGATGTGAGAGCAATATCGGAGAGATGGGCAATCTATGCAGTCAATAGCTAGGTGTACGGCCAGCCCTGCGATGACAAATGGCCAATAGTGGCCAGTAGGTGGTCGTGTGTGTAGCACAGCCAATCTTAACTAAGACTGCTGGAATCTGCCATTACTGATGCCCACCTGTGCCCCACCCAACCCCTCACCTGCGAACATTTCCAACCCCACCCCCGCGGCTCATCACTATGCCATAACATCATACAGCCTCCATGTTTTGCATACCTTCACCCTTTCCCACCTTTCTCAGAATTAGCAAGGAATTCATGGATGGAGACAAATAACTTATTTGTCTGTAATTTATTTTTACTTCTTCTTTACAGTAATGTGCATTTTGAAAATGCACAGCAGGCACAAGCTGCCTGTCATCCTGGACCATGTCCCTAATCACATCCCGTATCTTGTCTGCCCATCGCGTGGTCTCCCCAAGCATCTCCCTTGCCAAATGCTCCTTGCGACCCCAGGGAGTTGTGGACCCACAGGTCCTGGTTCTGCTAGAAGCCTGTTTGTGGCTGTGGGTTCGGTAACATGCTGAGAGTTGGGACCACGCAATTTTTAATTTGGTGTGCACTGAATGGAGAGAGGGGCAGAAAGCGGTCGCTGCTTGGGGATCTCTAGGTCAAGTCACGGGACAAAAGAAGGCTGAATGCAACCTAATAGACAGGAGGCAGATGTGTGGGCACGCATTAGCACATGCTAGCATGCACTAGCCCACATGGTGGGCCCACAATGTCCTTGGACGACGCTGTGGTGGGGGCTGCAGGCAAACATCTGGCAAACACCTAATACACAGACAGGCAAACATCCACCTGGTGGGTGCAAACGCAAGCTATCATCTCATTTACTTTCACCCATAGATGCTTCCTGAGGAAATCAAAACGTGCCTGATCTCTCTACAGTCCTTACACAACCTATGAAACTCTCTCTCAGTGAATCCTGCCTCCTAGAACTAAAGCTTTGCAAAGAACTCAACCTGAGGCCATACCTACACAAACAGAGAAAGGCTTTGTTTTTGTCTTTTAAAACCCATATTAATGAAATCCTGGAGTAATCAGGCCAAGATATGTTCAAAACTATGCCCAAGAATGTTAATGTAGGTTAGCTAGCAGGCAATAGCCAACATACCCCAAGAGGCTTGTGTGACTGGTTGTAAAGGGCCTACCAAAGGGGGACTCCACTTAATTCAACCTTCTGAAACTTCCTCCACCAAATTGATCTCAATTGAAAAAGACTTCAGGATGCAGAAGTTAAGTTTCTTTTCAGGTGAAATCTCACAATTTTTAGATTGATGGCAAGATAAGTTAGGGAGACCTTGGTATCTAAAACATTGGCATTTATTATTTATATAGTGACTGCAATGTACCCAGTGCTGTACAATCATAATTACAGACAGGTCCCTACCCCAAGGGGCTTACAGTCTAGGAAAGTCAAGGGGGGGGGGCGGGCAAGGGAGAGAATAAGCACAGCAAGGGCTTGTGTCTATTATAGCCAATTTTCCAGTCTTAGGGGGACCAGGCATGTACACAGGACAGAACTGTTGCCACCTCTCTCATTAGCCACAGGTACAGCCACTCTCAGTGAGTGAATAGTAGAGAAAAGGAAAGAAGTTGTTCCAGCCAGCAAATCCCCTAAGCCCATTTCTTGTGGACAAAATGTTAGCCAACTAAAACCACCGTCGAACTGCCTGGCTACGAAAAAACAAAATCAAGAAAACCTTCAGCAAAGCAGCAAAACGATTGGGGTAAAAAGGCAAGCACATAAAGGTAATGCATGGAAAGCTTGTGATGTATTAGTTGCACGTGTTCTAGTGAGGAGGGAAACCAAGCAATTTGTGAAGGTTTATCTAAATCATAACAAGAGGCGTAAATGGGTTTCATAGAGAAATAAATGCAAATGGGTATGTTTTTAAAGCTTTGTGTTCAGTTTTAGCAGCACAGCTTCTATTAACTTTAAGGGGACTCGCCCAGCTAAACCTCCATGCAGTACATTGAAAATTTACCATATAGACTGCAATATATCAAAAATTAGCTGGCAGCTACTTATATCAATTCCTTGGCATCAGTGAAACTAAATTAAGACTAGTATAACTCAGGTTATCTTAACTGCTGTGAGATTGAGATTACTGTACATGTGTGTCCGTCCCCGCCCGCCCCCTTCTTACTTGTCATTGGCCAGATGATAGAAGCGTTTATTCACACAACCAATACACAGCAGGGACACAGCATCCAAATAGGAAAGTATCTTCAGCAGTATCTCCGATGGCATGCTGATGAAAAAGAGAGAAGGGGAAATCATTCTGAATTTATCGGCAAACTACAGATGGCAAACTGTGAAGGGCCTTATAGATCATTACCAATACCTTGAACTTGGCTCAGCACGCTATTGGCAACCAGTGCAGAGTCCAGAGCACAGGTGTTATATGCTCCCGACGACCTGCCCCTGTCAGGAGATGGGCCGCCGCGTTCTGCACTAGCTGCAGCCTCCGAACCAGGAACAAGGGCAGCCCCACGTAGAGCGCATTGCAGTAGTCCAGCCTCGAGGTGACAAAGGCATGGATGAGGGAGGCCAGGTCCGGCCTGGAGATGTATGGACACAGCCTCTGCACCAGATACAACTGGCGGAAGGCGGCCTTCGCCACCACCTCCACCTGTCGATCCAGGCGGAGACCCAAGTCCAACACCACCCCCAGACTCTGAACCTGCTGAGCTATAGGAGGGCGAATCCCCCCAATCAGGGGAGCCGACAGCTCCCTCGCCCTCCCCACCACCATCACCTCCGTCTTATCGAGGTTGAGCTTCAGTCTGCTCTGCCACATCCACTCTGCCACGGCCTCCAAACACTGGGATAGCAATGAGACAGCAGAGTCTGGGTCGGCAGAAAGAGAGAGGTACAGCTGAGTATCATCAGCATATTGGTGACATCGCACCCCGAACCCTCTCACGACCTCCCCCAAGGGTTGCATATACACATTAAATAATAGTGGAGACAGGATGGAACCCTGCGGAATGCCGCAGGACAAGGCACGGGAACAAGATGTTTCAGCTCCCAACACCACCCGCTGGCTTCTCCCTGAGAGGAATGAGCGGAACCATTCAAGAACAGTCCCATCCAGTCCCCCCAGGTCACGCAGCTGTCTCAACAGGAGCCCATGGTCCATGGTATCAAACGCGGCTGAGAGATCGAGCAGGCTAAGAAATGTAGAACATCCTGCATCCATCTCCCGGCGGAGATCATCGACCAAGGCCACCAATGCTATCTCAGTGCCATAGCCAGGATGGAACCCCGATTGAAAACGGTCTAGGAAACTGATGCTGTCTAGATGTGCCTGGAGCTGGATCGTCACCGCCCGCTCAGTAACCTTCCCTAAAAAGGGAAGGTTAGAGACAGGTTGGTAGCTGGCGAGTGCGTCCACATCCAACTAGGGTTTCTTCAGCAGGAGGGCATACCAAAGCCTCCTTGAGGCTAGGCGACAACCTCCCCTGCTGCAGGGACTCATTAACCACTCTTGCCAACACTGTCCCCAATGTCTCCCTGGAGGCTTTCACCAGCCAGGACGGGCAAGGATCAAGTCCACAACTGGTGGCTCTCACAGACCCCAGGACATCCACTGCATCGGCTGGCGTCACTTCCTGAAACTCCCCCCACAAAGTTGGACCAGACGGGGCCTCCATCACCCCGCGCTCTCCACCTACTGCCCCCAACCCAGTGTCAAAGTTGCTCTGAATCCAAGTGATCTTGTCTGCAGAGTAGGTGACAAATTCCTCACAGTGGGCCTGGGACAGGTCCCCATCCAGGCGGAGGGAGGCCGGACTGACCAGCCCCCTCACCACCCGAAACAGCTCTGCCGGATGTGACTTTGCAGATGCTCTGAGGGCAGCAAAGAACTCCTTCTTTGCTGTCCTCACAGCCTCAACATAAGACCACAAATGGGCCCTATGGAGAAATCGATCGGAGTCAGAGAGAGTCTGACGCCAGCATCGCTCTAGCCTTCTGCCTACTTATTTCATACACCACAGCCCCATAGTAAACCAAGGGGCCCTGCAGTGACGAGACAGAGGCAGGGGGCGTCTCGGAGCCACCCTGTCAATGGCCTCCGCCAGCAAGCTGTTCCAATGCTGGACTAGCTCATTGACAGAGTGACCGTAAGGTCCAAGATTAATTCCCTCAGGACCAATTGTAACCGCTGAGGTTCCATCAGCCTCTGAGTGTGGACCAATCTAACTGGTCCCATCCCCTTCTGGAGATGGTGCGCTGAGAGACTGGTCTGGAGGAGAATATGGTCTGTCCATGACAAGGGCAGAGCCTTAACCTCCCCCACTACCGGACCACCCGCCTCAAGGTCAGAACTAATGATTAGGTCAAGGGTAAACCCCCTCACGTGGATTGGGCAGTTGACCACTTGGGACAAATNTCCAAGGTTAATTCCATCAGGACCTCTTGAAACCACTGAGGTTCCATCAGCCTCCGAGGGCGGACCAACCTAACTGGTCCATTCCCCTTCTGGAGGAAGAGAATGCTGTAGCAATCTCAATTAATAAGTGATATAGTTCATTCTTAGACACCGTAATGTTGAATAGTAGAAAATGAGAGACTAATTTGGCCTACAGAACCTTTGTAAATGGTGATGACACCTGGGAAGAAAGAACTCAGCTTGACACTGCAAGACCATTTAAAGGTTGCAGAATAGCACTTGTACATGGAGAATCTCTCATATGGAAACCAGTGAAACACAAAAATTGGATCCATGCCATTTTAAACACAGTTACTTTTCAAAGTAAAGCAGCTATTTAAAGTTTAATTATCAAATTAAGACAAGTATACTTTACCTATCAATAGTTGTGCAAGAATTGGACTTCCTGGAAGATTTCTGGCATTGAATTTGTACCTTTTTAGTTACAGAGAGTTTCCTGGACATGTTACTGGAAAGTGATATTCCACTAGAAATACAAAAATAAAGTTCAAGTTACATGATCATCAGCTTAAGACATACATATATAACGCTGCATATTATAAGAGTGTAGATGGAGATTTAGGCACTTAAGCAGATTCTGGTAACAAATGCTCATCATTTCTCTGTAATGCCACAAACTAACCAGAGCCTCCCACAGACTCACTCTATTCATGCTCTAAAGTGTGGGGGTTGTCACCCCAAAGTCAATCCAACTGTGTGTTTCTAAGCATCCTACTGATGTTTACATTAAAATATATTATCTGGATGGACTGGGGCCAAATTGGTGTTTGATATCCACTGGTTATAAATACAGAATGCTTTTGAAGAGATAAGTGGGGATCAGGGAAGATTTAATATAATCTCCAAGTACCTCTTGCAACCGACTTGCAATACTTACCATGCTACCATCCATCACAGTAGAAATCCATCAAATCTTAATGGACCATACAACAATATTTACATGTTGCAAAAGTCACAGGATGAATACTTCAAAGTCTAGTCATCCAAAAGACCAGTAATAAAGCATATAAGTATATATCTAATATAGTCCTCAAGGTCAGAGATATATGCTTGACTGATGTCTATCTCTACTTATTAACAGTTTCAGATCAAAGTTACCATTTTGCATTATGAAGGAGAAAACGTGTCACATTGCATTTTTCAGACAAACTACTCCGCAACTGGAGAAAGTCTCCCTGAAAAATATCAATCACCTGCTCTATATGGCTTTGTCAATAAAACTGCTTAGAAACAGGAATGAAGACGTACAATTTGTATGCAGCAACACCAGCAAATTTTGTCTCCGAGTGAAATTTTCAAAGGCACCTAAGCAGTTTGGCTTGTATGCCCTATCTCACAAAGTATTATCATTTGTACAATCATTCCCCCACAATACACACACTGCAGCAGAAGCAGTGAACATTTTCTCTCCCAGGGGCTACTTTGAAAATTATTATAAGCTCCAAGGTCATACAGAAGTTGGGAACATGGGTGTCTAAGAAATGCACTCAGGAAAAGGATGGTCCAGATCCTGAATCTGTGCCATGGATCAGTCCCTTATCCTTGCGTGTATGCCATCATCTCTGCTCCCTTATGCTGAACTCATTCTTTCAGTACTTGGAATAGGAACTGGATCCAAGAGCTAGATAAAAACTGGCCTCAGCAGCATTTGGCCCCCAGGCCTTAGATTCCCCACCAGGAAGGATTCAAGGAAGTTTTCAAAATGGGTGGGATGGAGTGCTAGCCTCACTCGTGCCCAAGCAGGGCTGTTGCCGCTCTCTGGGTGGGCTGCTGGGAGTCTTTGGGGGGGAAAGGCTGGCCAGTAGCCCTTTGGGATATTAGGATGGTGGCAGCTGCTGCTCAAAAGATATGGGAACTGCCTGGGAACCCCATTGCAGACTGCCCACTCCAGAGGCTAGTAGCAGCAGCCTACAACAGGGGTCCTGGCTCCCTGCACCCCAATGCAGTAATGGCAGCCTGCAGCAGCTCCTAATTACCCCACACAAGCTGTGGCAGCAGCTCCCCGCAGGCTCTCCCACTCCACCCCCCGAGCAGCAGCAGCATAACTTCCAGGGGGCTCTCACACCCTACCCAACTCAGCTTGCAGCAGGGCTCCCAGCTGGGGCTCTTCTAAATAGTGACATCCTTAAGGGGCCTTGCACCCCACCACCATCTCAGAGACCCCTCCCCTTAGTCCTTGGGGGCCAGAAATTGGGGTCTAGGCCCTATACAACCTTGCTTTGCCTCTGATCTCTCTCTTCTTCCTTTCCAGTGCCTCCAGTGACAACTGCAATTGGAGTAACTGCCATCGCAAGCAGGTAATGCCCCAATGAACAGCCCAGGGAGGGACAAGAAGAGTGGGGCATCAGGGAAGCAGTCTCTTTTGTGCTCCCCACAGTGTTGCCAGATTCTGAATTTTATTTTCCTATCAGAAGGCAAGTTTATCCTTTTAACAGAAAGAGTTGCAGTATCTAGCAAAAAAAAAAGTGCATTATATTTGTAATTGGAAATAAACCACATTTAGAAGATACGATGGGGTCATCTCGTCTCTGAAACATTTGCTGGACAGCTATTTGCCCTGGTTAAGCACATTTTGGGGGAAAGTTCTGGAAAAGTCACAATTGTCAGGTAAACTTGTGCATCACGAGCATACCTGCATTTTGTGAGACACCACAGACTTCACACACACTTTTAAAAAAAAAAAAAACAAAAAAAAACCAACCTGCCTCCTGCCTTACCTGGGTGCTTCTCTCACAGTCTTGGGGGAGTGTGGGCCTGCAGCAGTGATGAGCCTTGCCATGGGGTGAGCCACCCAGCAGTGGGCATAGGCTCTCATGTTGAAGTCTCATCCTCCTAAGCCCCTGGCTACCCCCACAAGACAGAACAGACAGCTTTCCTGATACCCACTCTTCCTGTCCCTACCTGGGCTATTCATTCCAATAGCCCCACAGCAAGTTGTAGTCAAAAACTCTGGGTCAAACGCTTATGTGTACAAGTTGCTCACAGCAGAGCATTCACACAGACCTGGTCCAGACAGAAGCAAATCCCTCACCATTATTCCTCTAGTCTGACCGGAGCCTTCTCTTCTGTCCTATGGGGGTAGTCAGGGGCTCAGGAGGATGAGCCTTGTCAGCATGAGAGCCTAGGTCCACTGCTGGTTGGCTCGCCCCATGGCAAGGTTCATCACTGCTGCAAGCCCACACTCCCCCAAGGCTGGGGGGGGGGGGGCACCCAGCTAAGGCAGCAGGTTTTTTGTTTGGTTGTTTAAAAAGGGGGGGGGGTCTCACAAAACGTAGGGACGCACAAGTTTACCTGACAATCATCTGACTTTCCCAGAACTCCCCCCCTGGGTGAGGGAATGCAGAGTCCTTCCCTCGCTCCAGGCTGGCAGCTGGGACGGGGGCTGCATGACCAACGGGGCAAGTTTCTTAAGAAGCTGAAAGGGGAGAAACCTGGGACACATCATTCCTCTGCCTCCCTCCTTCTCCTGCCCCGGGGGTAGTGGTTACCTCACCTGCCCCACCCGGGGAAGCCTGGGCACGGGGAAGTATGTTCGGCTGACTGATAAGTGGGGCATGAACTTACAGGAGCCGCCATTTCAGGTAGCGCAAGATGTTGTCATGGAAAAAACGCTGTTGCTCTGGACAAGCCTATGCTGTACTGCTGCAGTAGCCAACCGCGTCCGGTCGCCATAGTAACCCTGGGACGCCCCCGCGCGAGAGGTCTAGTACCCCGTCGCAGAGCAGCGTCCCGCCCGCGGTGAGTCACATGACCAACCCTCCCCCCCCCCTTTGTATCCCGCAGCACCTGCGCGGAAGGAAGGTGGCGCTTTGCATTGTGGTAGTTGTAGTTCTCCCCATTGAGCCACCTTTCACCGTGGGCGCGAGCTGGGTTCCTGCAAACTACCCTACCCGGGGAACTTTGCAAGCACAATGGCGGGGTAAGCTTGCAAAGGTCTGTTAGCAAAGGGGAGAGAATGTGTGTGACTGGATGAAAGTAGATCGAGGGCAGCAAACTCCCAAATTAGCAGTCAGCGGTTGCTGCAGCTAGTGTGGCCGGCTTGCACAGGAGCAGTCCGCAGTTGCATGTCCCTTTGCAAACGGCACGGGCAGGGCTAGCTCGCCTCAGCTGATCAGATCACAACTTACGGGTAACGCTTATTTTGTCTCATCATGTTTTCTGTTTTTTTCATGCGAGTTCTTCAATGCAGTCAGAAGTTGCAGGGCTCGCCAGGCAAGTGGTTGCTTGCACCCCATAGGAAGGTCTTTCTAAGGACTTGGGTGTGCTTCAAGCGAGGCCCGGGGCAGGGATTGAGTTTTAGAGAACCAGTGGTGCGTACTAGTCCATTCTTCCAGGGACTGAAGCAAAACATCTGGACTCACGAAGGGCCCCTGAGAGCTGAAAAACCTAAGAATAGCAGCAAACGAGTGGCTGTGCCAAGAAGCCAGACAGGAGGCGCACCCTCAGCTGCTCAGAAAGGTAAGGGAGAGGGAGGGTAGTAATCAGGATGGCCATAGGAATGCATTGACAGTTCCCGAATGGCCATAGGAATAATTGACCTCTCCAGAATGGCCATAGGGATGCATTAAAACATGCTCAGATTTAGCAAGAGTATTGGGGACACACTGGGAGACCTAAAAATGTTCTAATTTGTGCAGTAGGCACACACACACACACACACCCCAACATATTCCAAAATAATATTGGGGAATAACTAGCGTCTATTTACATACATCTGTTAGACAATGCATCAGCCCTCCTGAATGGTCATAGAAATATATTGGAACATGGTGGGTTCTAGCCAAATACAGTTTGGGGCACATTGAGTGAGTCACCATATACCTACCTGGAGCCATGGGGGAACACTCCCCGACACCTCCCAAATGATGCTGAGGCATAAGAACCCTCTCACTCACACACTCTTTCCCAATTCATTCTCTCTGAATGGCTATAGGATTGAATTGATTTTTTCTGTATGCCCATAGGAATCCATTAAATTATGTTGGGATCCTGCCTAAGCGTATTGGGGACACATTGGGAGACCTCCATGTCCTCAGGGGGGCAGTAGCCCCCCCACCACACATATTTCAAAATAATATTAGGGAATAATTAGCCTCCATTGACCCACGTTGACTCGATAATGGCCTTTTTTACATGGACCACCGCTGTGAGGGGGGGCAGTCAGTGTGTGTGCCAGCGCGGGTGCAGACGAGCACTCAGCCATCCCCTGCCCAGTCCCACATGTGGAGCAACTTGTGTTTTCAACAGTTGCTCCCTGGGTGGGGATGCGTGGGTCACAAGAGCGCACACCCACGCACTTTCACATTTACATGAGATGCTCCCCCACGTGGACACTGGGTGTTCATGCATGGGAGTGTCTCATGTACGTAGGGTCAATGTCTCAAGACCTTCCCAATGGCCATAAGAATATATTGGTATACGGTGGGTTCTGGCTAAACATGGTTTGGGTCACACTGTGAAACCCCCAAACACATATGTGCACCCAATGGGAAATATGCCGAGGCCCCTCCCAAATAATATTGAGGCATAAGAGCCCCCAGCCTGCTGCTCCCTCCCAATGCAATGAATCCCTCAGAATGGCCATAGCAATGCATTGATTCTTCCAAATGGCCATAGGGATCCATTAAATTATGTTTCAGTCCTGCCTGACAGTTCGGGGGATATACTGGAAGACCTCAAAATGTTCTCTAGAGTTCCCCCTCACTCACATGCTACATAACATTTGGGGGAATAACTAGCCTCCATGTACCACCATTCACTAGATAATGGCTTGAGCTCTTCCAAATGGCCGTAAGAATATATTGGGTTCTGACCAAACATGGTTTGGGGCACGCTGTGGAACCCCCACCACCCATGTGGAGCCTATAGGGATCCATTAAAATATGTTGGAATCCTGCTTGACAGTGCTGGGGATATCCTGGAGGACCTTTCAATGTTCTCAGGGGTGTAATGGGGAACCCCCTCCGCCCCGCATACTCCATAGGAATATTAGGGAATGATTAACCTCCATTTACCCACATTGACTAGACAATGCCTTGAGTCCTTCCGAATGGCCATAGGAATATATTTGGACATGTGACTTCTGAATAAACAGTTTGGTGTACACTGTGGAACCCCCAAATGCCCAAGTGGAGCCAATGAGCGAGACTTCCAGACCCCTCCCAAATAATGTTGAACCAAAATAAGCCCCCAGACCCCTACTTGCTCCCAGTTCATTGAATCTTTCCAAATGGCCATAAGGAGCCATTAAAATATGCTGGGATCCTGCTTGACAGTGCTGGGGATATACTGGAAGACCTCAAAATGCTTTCAGAGGTGCAGTGGGAAATCCCCACCCCACATACTCCATGGTAATATTGGAGAATGAGTAGCCTCCATTTACCCACATTGAGTAGATAAGGTCTCGAGACCTTCCGAATGGCCATAGGAATATATTGGGACATAGTGGCTTCTGGCCAAACAGTGTTTGGGGTACACTGTGGAACTCCTAGACACTCGTGTGGAGCCAATGGAAAACACTCCCAGACCCTTCGCAAATAATATTTAGGCATAAGAAGTCCTCAGCCCCCCGCTCCCTCCCAATTCATTCAGTCCCTCTGAATTATCTAGTCAGTGTGGGTAAATGTAGGCGAGTCATTCCCCAATAGAGTATGGGGGGGGGTGTTTCCTACAGCACCCCTGAGAACATTCTGAGGTCTCCCTGTATTTTCCTAGAGCTGTCAAACTGGATTTCAACATATTTTAATGGCTCCCTATGGCCGTCCTGAAGAATCAATGCATTCCTTTGGGCATACGGAGAGATTTGATGAATTCGGGGGGAGCAGGAGTGTTTCCCATTCGATCCACATGGGTGTTTGGGGGTTCCACGGTGTACCCCAAACTGTTTATTTAAAAGTCACCATGTCCCAGTGTATTCCTGTGCCCCAAACAATGTTTGGCCAGAACCCACCATATCTCAATATATTGGTATGACCATTTGGAAGGTCTTAAGACATTGTCCCTATGTACACGAGATGCTCCCACGCATAGACACCCAGTGTCCACGTGGGAGAACATCTCGTGTAAATGTGAAGGTGCATGGGTGTTCGCCCCTCAACCCACGCATCCCCACCCACCCTCCACGCACAGAGCAGTCAGCAAAAACACAGGTTGCTCTATGCATGGGAATGGGTGTGGATGACTGAGCTCCCATCTGCCCCCGCAGCAGTGCGCACACTGACTGCCCACCCCCTCAGCAGTAATGCATGTAAAAAGAGCCATTATCTAGTCAGCGTAGGTAAGTTAAGGCTAGTTATTCCCCAGTATTATTTTAGAATATGTAGGGGGGCTACTGCACCCCTGAAAACATTTTGAGGTCTTCCAGTGTGTTCCCAATACTCTTAGGCAGAATCCCAACCTATTTTAATGGATCCCTATGTCCATTCGGTAGAATCAATACAATCATATGGCCATTCAGAGCGATTGAACTGGGAAGGAGTCGGGGGGCTTCTTATGCCTCAGCATTATTTGGGAGGTGTCAGGGAGTATTCTCCCATGGCTCCAGGTAGGTATTTGGGGACTCACTCAGTGTGCCCCAAACAATATTTGGCTAGAACCCACCATGTCCCAATATATTCCTATGACCATTCAGGAGGACGGATGCATTGTCTAAGAGATATGGGTAAATAGAGGCTAGTTATTCCCCAATATTATTTTGGAATATGTTTGGGGGGAGGGGGGTTGCTGTGCGAATGAGAACATTTTGAGATCTCCCAGTTGTGTCCCCAGTACTCTTGCTAATCTGAACATGTTTTAATGGATCCCTATGGCCATTCTGGAGAGGTCAGTGCATTCCTATGGCCGATCCTACATTTTTGGAACACGCTGACTGTAAAGGGTTGTAAATAAAGTACACTATAGTTGATAAAATCAGTTAAAGTATATTTGTGGGTACTATATCCTTGTTTTTTAGTCTTCACGTGGGTGCATTGCAGTGGGACTACCCACCGTGGTTGCAATACTTATGTAATATCTCCCATCTAATTATGTTATTCCACAGATTATACTAATAACATGTAAATTCTTACAAATTTATAATCTTGTATTATACAGACTATTCAGATAAAATGTATCCATATATAAATGTAGCCCCCAGAGAGGGTTGGTGCAGAGGCCCCCTATAGTGGTGTGGGTGGTGAATAACCACTCATAGGTTCATGAGCCTGCTATTCTCAGAGCTGAGGGACTTGGGTCTTTTGGTTTAGAGGATAGAGGCTCATGCAGATGGAGCTGAGGTCACCAGTTCAAAACCCCAACCCTGCCAGTGTAGACAGGGTTACATAAAGTAAGCTTTACAAATTTACCATTACTACACTCCCTCCAAAGGAGCCAAAGAGAAAGTAGGGTTTGCTGTGTTGGTCCCAAATATAAGCAACAGAGACAAAGTAATACAGTGATATCTTAGTTGGTGGAGATATGCAAGCTTTCAGATCTCACAGGGCCCTTCATCAGGCAAGTCTTCAGAGAACTGAGGCCTTACATCATGAACTGACCAAATTCATTCACAGTCATTCATTCAAATTCATTCACAGCCAGGAGCGGGTGTGGGAAACCTCAGGTCTGAGGATGAAATGTGGCCCGCTGCTAGTTTTTATTTGACCCCTTTCCAGTTCCTGGATCTGACCCCTGGATCCAGTTCCTACTCTCAGGCACTGAAAGACTGAGCTCAGGGGCAGGCAGTGAAGAAGAGGACATGCACGCAAGGACAGGGGATGGAACCATGACACAGGTGTATGATCGAGACCCTCCTCTCCCTTCCCCCGCCCCGAGTGTATCCCTTAAGCACTCCTGCCCCCAACTTCTACGCAGCTTTCAGAACTGATCTGAAAGCTTGTGTGAATTTTTATAGTGGCCTCCGGGAGGGAAAAGGTTCTCCATCCCTGATCTAGAGAGAGAGGGTGAAAACAGACATGACGCTAACCACCCTTTAACCACCCTTGGTGGTTATTTATGCATGTTGCAGGGCTGTATTGGTGCCCTATGCAGCCCTGCAACATGCATAAATAACCACCAAGGGTGGTTAGCATCATGTCTGTTTTCACCCAGAGTTGTTGCTGTGTTGACCCCCAAGTGTAAGAGAAGGAGACAAAGTAGTTTAAGTGATATTTTTATCAGTCCAACAGAATATGCAAGCTTTTGGGCCATGTGGGACTTGCATACGCTTGCCAACAGAAGTTGGCCATTAAAAGGCATCGTCTGAACTATTTTTTCTTTCTGTAATATTAGTGATAATCAGCAAGATTCCACTATATTGTGGCTTTTCCCTTTTTCTTTTAAAAATGCTATAATCTGATGTTTTAACTTGAATAATTTGCTGCTGAAAAATGTAATAATGGTACTAAAGCATGAGAGCAGTACCATGCATTATTCTATGAGTTCTTTTAAACAAGCAAGGTTTGCGAGGGGAGTCTGTGGCACGGCTGTGGAGCAGCTACACGTGTGGAGAGGAATTCCATCGAGCAGCTCCCAGGGTGACCACTGCGACCCTGCAGACAGCCTCCACGCACTCCCGCCACCACAGGTCAGCCCTGCAAACATCTCATACGGTCTGCCATTCCCCCACCACCCGGCCACAAACCCCGCCCAACTGCCTGCCCTCTGCCATGACACACAGTCATGGATACCATGGGAACATGAAGCCAAACCCCTTCCTGCCCATGACCCCAGGAGCTGCTGCAGCTGCTGTCAATCCCAGGCAACAACAGAGGCACATACTGGGTGGGACACGTAGCAAGCTGCTGTCTGAGCTGCCATCCTATGGTGTTGGCTCTTCCCTCATGCACTGTCCATGAAGGGGGTTTGTTGTGCTTTGAGCCAACACGGTATTGTATTTCGTGCACCTGTCTTTTAAGAGCTCCCGGCAGAGCTGTGGGCAGTACTGGAGAGGCAGCTGGGCTGCAGACCTGTCTGCTGGCATGGGGCCTCAGTTCATATGGGCCGGGGATGCATGGGTGCCCATTGCCACGTATGTTTTTGGCTTGTCCTGCACAGGGTACTCGATTTTTCGGCCGTGGCCATGAGTGGGTGCTGCATGGCTCACAGGAGTGTGCACACCACCTTCAAATGGGCAGTCAGATGTGTGGTTACGGGATGGCCTCTCATTTAAAACCACCCTATTTTTGTAGGGGTCTTGTAACACATTCGTTAGGAGGCAGGAGAAAAGGAAGTGGTGACGAATGCATTTCTACTGACAAAAACCCCGTATGGTCTCTTCGCTTTACGTGTGATACGGAAAGAATAAAGCTGGGGGATATTTCTCACCACGTAATCTTACTCACATCAGTGCTGTTTGATTCTTAGATTAACTCATAAATCATATTGAATTTACATGATAGGAATGATTTTATCTTATCTGATATTTTAACTACTGTATTTTTTGTCTGTTTCAGTGAAAGAGGCTGGAAGAGATTTCACCTACTTAATAGTAGTAGTTGTTGGGATTGGCGTTACAGGTTATTACAAATTACAAGCTACACCTCTTTCAAATATTCTTTATTGTTTATGTGGTTCAACCTGCTCTTATTTCATTCCATTGTTTTCCTTTGTTTTAGGTGGCTTATTCTATGTCATTTTTAAAGAACTATTCTCTTCCTCCAGTCCTAGTAAGATCTATGGAGATGCATTGGCGAAATGCAGATCTCATCCAGAGGTTTGTTTTCAAGACTGCATTATTTGAATGAACTATTTCTCCCTAGTTGTTGTCCTTTCCCCACCCCCTTGAATGAAACCCATGCACTATGAAACTCCATACTAAAAGCTAAATTCCACTCATCTTATTTGTACGTGATATGTTCAATGTAGTGAGAATCCCCACTGAGATCTATCTCTAGCACCTCTCTTTATTCTGTAATGTTGTTGTTTATGTGTGTGTCTATATAGAGAGAGCACTTGATAGGCTGTCTTTACATGGACCGCGGTGGTAGGTGGGGGACACCCACCCACCTACGCCTGCCACACTGATCTCCACCCATGGAGCATCCTCCGTTCTGTTGGAGGGCTCCGTGGGTGGTGGTGGGTGTGCGGCAGGAGTGCGCACGCACGAACACCTGCCGCCTGTGGCATTTACATGGGCGCACACCTGTCCCCCCACCTACCAGCAACCTTTTACATGGACTCCACCCCACCCCAACCACACACCTGCATGAACATTGGGCGGGGGGGGGGGGGGCAGTCCATGTAAGAAAAACCATAGTCCCAATTACGCTCTGGACACCTGATAAAACACATTTCCTATCCCAGATTTAATTTGAAACAAGATTTAATATGTGTTATGAACAGCAGAAGGGAAGGAAGATGAGGGTAAAAACACAAGTATTTTTGTACTTCTAATAGAAAAGGATATTTGTATTTAATACAAGGTAACAAGGACATGCAGTTACATATGTTAGCCTTGAGGACAGCTTCATAATTTTCAGTTATTTGAACAGGGGTTTGAGGGTGGCTTGTTTTTTGGGTTTTTTTTGGAAATAAATAATCAGGTGTCCCTGAATGCTGCTCTCTATGGACATCATTAGTTGGCCATTACAGCAACAGTTAGTATCTTTAGATGGACCTGGGAGTGAGCACCCAAGGACCTGCTCCAGGGTTGGCCAACCCTGCCTGTGCCGGGTTCATATTAGAGTACTCCTGTTCATACAGCTCCCCTCAAGAAAGCATTGTAGACTAAGGCATGTTGTTTTGATTAACATTGTATAGAATTTACATGAAAATGCATGTACGTGTGCACAAGCACATGTGCGCACGCTGTACTTTTTTACAATTATATTGGCTTCAAAAAACTAAAGAAAAATGATGTTGGGAGTAAATTGAAATCTTTGTGGATAAACCTAATCTTGTACTGTGATGTGCATGTTAAGATCTTAATGATTTTATCCTGAATAAAAGATTTTTAAAGGGGAATGGAACAGTATATAATATACTGGATGTTAGTGCAAACTGATGTTCTTTTAGTCTAGACCGCTGGGGTGAGGGCGGAGAAGAGGCACAAATAAAAATTTGAAATAAACCCATAACGTGTTTTAATAGAGTGCGTGACAGGACTATTAAGGATATCACTGGGGTACATCTCAAAATGGAATGACGCATCACTAGAAAGGTTACAAAGGATGTTTTCAGACATGACCCACTTGGGTCATGGTTTAACCCACTTTAACGTGATTTAAACCTGGTGCCACCGTCATGTCGAAAGCCACCCACCAGATGTTTCCGTGGGCTGGATCCCGACCATGGTGGGTGCTTGCCCAGGCTGTGACTCAGGGAAATCCCTCAAGTTTCAGCCTCAGCTAGCCCCCACCACGCTTGGGATCCGGCTACCAGACCCAGAGTAAAGCAGACTTTCACATCTGAAACCCGCTTTACTTGGACCCGGTACGAGGGGGTGGGGGGAGCAGGTGTCATGGCTGCCATCATTGGCTGCCCATCAGCCGGGGGTGAGCCGCTGCATGCGGCGCAGGGGCGGGCAGACGCACATGCGTGCATCTTCCCCACCCCTCCCTGCCTGGGCCAACATCATGATCGTTTGGCAGCCGGCCTGGACCCCGAGTGACAGTGCCCCCCCCCCCTTTGGTTAGTCTGGGACAGCAGTAAGCACCGTTGCGTCTGAAAACACCCAGAGAGAAACTCCTATTGACTTTAATGTATGAGAACTGCACCCTGAATTGTTTATTCACTCAGATTTTCTCTGCATGGCATTCCTTTAATGAACAAGTCTGGCATTTCCAGTTGGATTACCACTTTTGTATTACAATAGATCCAATAATATTCATCTTCACAGATGTGTATACAGAGTAAGAAACAGTCTCTGCCTCATTGGCGTCATCCTGTCTCAGTCAGATCCTGGTTGCTGGACTGAATGGGCCATTGGTCTTGCCCAATATGACACTTCTTATGTTCTTGTGTCATGATCCTGTCTCTCTTGATGTCTGGTGTAGACTGCTATTTCCAGAGTAAAATTATCAACTTGTTTCCCTATACAAGACTAGGCTTAGCAGACAAATGATAGTTTTTAAAGAGAGATCTTCTGCTAGCACAATTTCCATTCATTCCAACAGGATGGTGCTAGTGCAATATTTTCCAGCTCAGGCTGTGACTTGCTCAAGGTCACACAGGAAATCTGTGAAGGAGCCTAGAATTAATTCCCTGAGTAGTGCCTTAACCATACAAGTATCCTTTCTCTCTGATCCGACTAAACTTGCAGTTTGAACAATAGAAACTAATTAATTTTGGAATGCATTGGAACCAGTTTTCATAGAAATGACCAAACCTTTGGGTTTTGGAATTTAAAATAAAAGGTGCATGCATTATTAGATATCTATAAAGAAATTCATTTTCACTGGAGATTTCAGATTTGGTATAGGCAGACATTGTCTTGGAGGGAGCATGAGCAGGTTGCATGTTGCTGAGGTTTAATTTTTTCTTTATAGAAGTACAGTCTGGGGGGGAAATAAAATAAATGGTATATAAAAAATAATCTAGAATCTTTTATTTCAGCTGATTGATACAGTGCAGCTATTTATATTTATTTATTTTATTCAAACCCATCCTCTGCCTTGTCCCCAAGTCTCAGGGCGGGTTATAAAATAAGAACTGTATAAAAAGTACATAAAATATATTGTTTAAAAAAACCTTCAAACCCCACCCCAGCCCCCTAGGAACTCCCTACCCAACCTCTATCCCCTCCTAACCCTAACCCTCCTGCCAAAGGCATGGCCCAAAAAAGAAAGCATTGCCTTCAGAAAATGCTCCCACTGACAGACCTCAAGGGGAAGGGAGTTCCACAGCCTTGGGGCAGCAACCAAGAACACCTCTCTGTGTGCCCTTGCCCTATGAACCTGGCTGGCAGATGGTACCTGCAAGAGAGTGCTCCTGGCCGACCACAAAGATCATGATCCCACCTACCTGCAGGACCGCCTGACCCTCCAGGTCCTGGATCAGCCCCTGCGGTCGCCGGGGGCGCCCTCGGAGTCTGCCAGGTTTCCCGGGTGTCCACCATGAGGAGGCGTTCCCTGTGGCTGTGCCGTGCCTGTGGAACTCCCTCCTCTTGGAAGTCTGCTTGATTACCGACCTCCCCTCTTTCCGTAGGCGGTGTGAAACCTGGCTGTTCTGCCAGGGTTGGGTTAGGGTGGGGGGATGGGTTTATATTGTTTTAATTGTAGTTTATAATTGTTTGTTTTGATATGTTTTTAAATGCTGTGAGCCGCCCCGAGCTGCCTGAGGTAGGAGGGGATGGCATATAAATTTTAGAATAAATAAATAAATAAAATAGTGAGAGGTGGTCTTTCAGATATGTGGGCCCCAAGCCATTTAGGGTTTTAAAGGTTAAAACCAGCACCTTGAATTGTACCCAGAAAGCTATGGGGACCACCAGTGCAGACTCTGAAGCACAGATGAATATCACTCCCGAAAGGAGCTGGACTGCCACGTTCTGCACCATGGGAAGCCCCTCATAGAGTGCATTGCAGTAGTCTAGCCTATAGAAATTTATAGGATTTCCATAAGTATTGAATCATCCAGTTTGTAAAGAAATCGATTGAAATTAAAATCACAGTATTTGACATAAATCCTGTATGTTTTGTAGTTTGTATCCTGAATGCTTGCATTTATTGACCAGTCAGATATGTGCTGGAGGCAGAGGAAAACAATTTCATAAGGAAGTGGGGGGGCATGCTTATTACAGTGCATCCCAAACTTTTTGCCTGTGTGACCCCATTTAAATGTAATTCTCTGAACCCCCCCACCCTGGTAGCAAAGACATGCAAAGTACATGCAGGGACCCATGTTCGCTGCATTTTCCCCAGGGAAGCCAGTGGGGGGAAATGCAGTGAACACGGGTTCCCTGAGTATATGTAAGATCAGTTGGGATTCACAGCATCATCCCACTTGGGGTCCTGACCCATAGTTCGGGATCCTGTGCTCTTGTATTTGTTTGAAGGTAATTCATTGGTCATCGTATCCTTTTCCCTGGTCCTAGGTAATAGCTGTGTTTGGTGAACCTATAAAAGGTTATGGCGAGGCAACACGACGAGGAAGAAGACAGCATGTCAGGTACTCATTTACACTCCTGTACAAACCCCAGTTGTTGTACCACAGAGATGCTTTGGGTCCATTCTAGAAAGGAGAAGTAGACTATTTAGCCACATTATAATAATAGTACCTTTTGACTTTTGTAAGGAGGGTTAAGTGACCTTTGTGAAAGAACCATCCATGGACGTGGACAGGCACATAGCAGAGTTGAGGACATGTGGCATGGCTGCCTGAAAGTTCTCTTGAGTTCTTCCTGACTCCAAATAGAGCACTCCCAGTCTGCTGGCTGAAGGCAGGGAAAGACCAAGAATGCTACCAGTCGATCATGAGGTGCTGTAATGAATTCCCTCACAGGAAAAAGCAGCCTCCGCTAGTCCAGAGGTTTCCAAACATTTTTGAATGGTGCCTCCCCCTTCCATTTGTTTGTGGTAGCTGAGAACAACACACACACCCCAACCCACCGCCCCCCAACTATACACACACAGAGATAGGCCTTTCTCCCTCTCCCACCCTCCTACTACTTCCCCTCTCTTTCCCCTTGCTGCCCTCATAATTTTGGACATTGCCCCAGCTCAGTGAGAGTGTGAAGCTAGGTGTCTTCTAGCTGGGGCCCTTCTTGCACTCCCCCCTCCCAAGCGGGAGGAGGGAACCCACCTGGCAGTTGGGAGAGCCGCTGCACTAGTTCATTTGCCACAGCACTGGAGAGCAGTTCTACTCATCACAATGGCTGTGTGTTAGCCAACACGTGGGACAATTGCTCCAGCTTTTGGGGGAGGAACTATCCCAGGCTTGGCATTAGCCAGGCCCATGTTTGCGTCCTCACATACACTCAGGTCTTGGAGAATAACCGCGGGATGCAGAACCACCTATCGATGACCCCTATTCAGTAACAACTTGTTGGAGGGCGTTTTAAGATAAGACGCTCCCCACCCACTATACTTGTTACAGGGCACCCATAGGGCAACACTGTAGCCCTGCAACATGTATAATGGGTGGGTAGTGTCTTGTCTGAAAATGCCCAGAGTTAACGGAACATTTGAGATTGATTTTAGGTGGACGGTTCAAGTGGATCTTTCGGGAGGGGGTGCATTTGAGATATTGAAGTGGTAAAGAGAGTGGCAGCAAATGTCTTGTCTTCCATGATATCATGGCTCTGATAACACCCATGCTTTTCTTATAGTCAGTGAAGAATGATAGAACTTGTTTAAAAAAAAAATAGTGAAATGTGGTTTTCAAAACTGATTCTGTGGGCATCTCTAGAGCAAGAGACCATTCAGGATATGAGAATTGTTGAAGGTGTCAGCCAAAGGTCTTTTTCCTATAAGAAGCACTGGAGTCCCTCTCCCAACAAGCCTAATATCCTGTATTTCAACACTGCAGTGGTAGAATACCAAACTGTAGACATGTTAAAGTTCTAGTACATAAACATTTTCTGTGCCAGCCTCAAGTATCCACTTATACAGTGCCATTCTCTTGAGGCCCTAGAGCATACTGTATATTTTAATCAGCTAAGCTTTGTACAGCCCCTTTGAAGTGCAAACGTAACACAGATACATTCTTCTGTATTTCATGAACTTATTACTTTCATCCTTCCCCTCTTATAATTTGTCACATACTTGCCCCACCTTGTCTAAAATTAGAGAGAGGTACTTTGGGGCACTTATTGTGTGATTGTAATTCCTAGTATGGTAAGGGACTCATTATTCATTGGGTTCTTTGAGTAAACTGAGACAGAAGATTAGGGTAAATTAGTTGCAGTTTGCTATTAGAAGATGTAGGGAAGACCATAAAATGAGAAAAACCTGCCATTAATAAGGATGTCCAGTTCATACAGCATTATTTCTTAGACACAGAACATGCAATATTTTTCCCATGTCTTTTCCATAGTCACACTGAATATGTAAAAGATGGACTGAAATACATGCGCCTAAAGTTCTACATTGAGGGCTCAGAACGGGGAAAGCAAGGGACAGTGCATCTGGAAGTGAAAGAGGTATGATTGTATCCGTGAACTGAATGGCTCTGTGACAGGTTCATCCCAGCTCATTCGCTTCCAGACTGAGGGGTAGGGTCTATGCCCAAGTTTCCCCTGAACTACATGCCAGACTTGTTCTGATTTTCCGTTTTATTGTCCAGTTCCTTCCAGTCTCCCCTACTCACTGCAAGGCTCCCACCTGGCAGTAGACTTCAGTTCACAACTGAAACACATACATAGAACTCAACATAAATCTGCATCCCTTGCTCCTTACATACCTGCCTGGAGGTAGCTCCTTCCTTCTAGGCTCCCCTGATGATCCTCTCTTAGCTACACTCAACCCAGCCTTAAATATTCAGGGCTTCTGGTCAGCCCCCAAACAACCATATGCCCCAATTAGCCCTAGCCACCCCACCTAGAATCATCAAGCCCTTTAAGCTTTAGGGAGCAAGGCAATTGGAGCCAGAGACCTCCTTGAGCAGATGCAGCAGAGTTGCTCCAGCTCACCCTGCTACAGGTCCACTGACATTACGTGAACTACTGAAGAGAAATCTTTCGTTTTCTCTCATTACAGAATCCTAAAAGTGGAAAATACGAGTACCGTTACGTATTTGTGGACGTTGATGCCTACCCTAGAAGAACCATTGTCATCGAAGACAATAGATAGTGAAATGACTGAAAACGCATTTTCTGTGACATTTGATGAGCACTGAATGATATGGGTACCAAATTAGTATATAAGAGTGCCGAGTGATGCAGGAGAGATTCTGCAAATTGGACATGGTTGTGTACTTAGCATACATCGACCATCATCAAAATCAATCGGGTTACATATAATGTACTAGGGAGCTGGGCACCACAGAAGTGTATGTTTCTAGCGGAGTGCAATAGAAATTAAGATAGAGTGATACGACACAGCAAGGATTATGGGCATCATCTTCATATGCCAGGAGCCTCTTCTTACTCTTCCCCTCCTCCAATATGGAAAAACCGTGCCTTCCAGATTTTCAGATTAATAATTCTTTTGCTTGAATTTGCTTTGCTTGGACACTGACAGTTATGATAATAAAAAAAAACACTACTAATCATTTCTGTAGTACTACTAGGCATATGCAGTGCTTTAGAGTCACAGATTTTTGGAGGCAGGCCCCTGGCCCAGTAGGCTTACAATCTAAAATTGACATGGATGAAAGGAACACAGGAAAGGAAAGGTGCACACACAAACTCATTCCCATTTTACAGATGGGGAACTGAGGCTGAGAGGTTGTGAATTGCCCAACGCCACCCAGTGAGTTCATTGGCGTTAGTGAGATTAAAACCCTGGTCTCCCAGGTCTAAGTCCAGCACTTTATCCATTACACCAAAATAACATACAGAATGTGATTTCCTTTTATGTACAGCCTTTATGTAGATAATGAGATAAAAAGCGAACATGTCTAAACAAGATGAGAATTTAGCTCACATGAATCTGAATAATGGAATTCTGAGACAGGTTGGAGCAAATGGTGATATTTTATTTTTTTTTATTTTTTTTTTGAGGCTGCTAAGTTTTCAGTGTGAAGTGACAAGCACAGACATCAGCATATAATAAATGTAATGGTTTCTGAAGGTAAAACCAGGTTTGTTACTCTTGTGAGAGTTAATTTAAAGGATAAAATGCAGGGACCCAAATTCTTTCTAGACACTTTACTATGTGTAAGCAAAAGGCATCAGTAACTATCTTCTCAATTCTGAACGTTCTAGTTTGCTTCACAAGCAAGCAACTAACAAGCTTTAAACAAACCATTAAGCCAGTTACAGTGCAGTCTGCCACACTAGCTGTTTTTTTACAGACACTAACACGTAATTAAAATTCTGGATTCTTAATCATGGGTTCCTGTTTACACAAACATTTACAACTCAAAATAATCATAAATCTGGGATCACAGTGTACATGGTAAATACGGGTTTAGACTAACACAGATGACTGAGAAACCCCACGGTGCTTTGCTGCCTTCCATTCATTGCCTTCCGCTATGATTTTGTTTCCCCTTTAGAGATGTCTTTGATTGATCCCACAGCTAATCTATGCACCAGGTATGGGGGGGGAAGAAATTAAAATGCTGATTTCCTGTATAAAGCCCCACAAAGTACATGTTCCTGGGTAGAGAAGATGTTTGCTCTATCTACTAATCTCTATGCTCAATTCAGATTTACAGTTTACACAGCTGTAAGCCCGGGTTAAATAAATCCTTGAAAATGAGGATGAAATAAATCCGGGTTCAACCTTAACCTGTGTATTGGTTTTTACACTAACATTTAAACCTGTGTTGAGAGACGTTATTTTGGACTTAGGGGCTATTTCTACACGGATGCTATCTTAGTTATAACTATATCAAGAGAACATGTATTTCTTTGCAAGCAGTCAAGCACCAGAATGGTGCATTTGTACATAAATAAGAACCTGCTCTTTAAGACATTTAGTGCCAGAGCAGAGCAAAGCAGATGACTTCAGCAGGTTAATGGTCCTCCCTCTGCTGCTAAACCGACGTCTAGTTTTCTTGTTTCTCTGACTCAGGTTTGTTTTCATTTGGCTTCATTGCAGGAAAGAGCAGCACTTCCTATAATTTGACACACAAAGCAAGATGATTATGAATTAGACTAGCTTTGGTTAGTCTGATTAAACAAACTCAGGATTTTATTCTGATTTATGCTAGGACCATCTTCAGCTAGAGTATGTCTGGCTGCAGTTTTGTCCTAAATCTAGGATAAATTTCATTGGACCAACTTCTGTTGGTAGGAGTATGCAAGCTTTTAGGCCATACAACGCTTCCTCAGGCATGGAAGAGGTCAGAACTATTACACGCTATAAGGGCACAATGCTCCACCCAATGGCAAAACTTACATGGACTTGGATGGTAGATTGTGCCCTATATGCAATTAACCCCTTTAGACCCAGTTATGCTTCTCAAGCAGCTCTGAGGATGCATACACAACTCTGCAGGAATGTCAAACCATGAACCACACAGCTGGAGAATATCACAGTAGGGTAGTAGTTCTCAAACTTTATCCTATGACACCAAACTCCACAAAGCCAGTGTTATCCGTGCATCCCCTGCTGAGCTACTACATACTAGCTAGTCCCAGAAGAGAGAGAAAAGCAGCAGGACACGAGTTCCTCTGCTTCTAGAAGCAGCTACAAATGCAGCAGAGACTCTTCTGATGGGAGGGGGAAGGAGGAATATAAAGCTTGGAGAGGAGAGCAGGTAAAAATAAACATGCAGACAGTGTGCTAGCTACACACTCGGGTAGGGGGTGGGGCAGCCCTAGTGAGAGCAGGTCAGGGCAGATTAAACGTGCGCCCAGGCTGGCTGACCGGTCAGCTTTGGGTCCCACTCCCCAGTGGGGGAATGGAACAGATGGGCATCCCCACCCCCAGCATCCCCCTCCTACCCACTATGACTGGCAGCCAATTACAGGCAGAAGGATGGGGCCGCGGACAGACACATTATTAGCCCACCTGGAAAGCCCCTGAGCCGGGCTGTGGGCCCGGAATCATCCAGGAGAACACATCCGGGCCAGCCACCTACCTGGGGCCAGGGAAGCATCAGGTCCACAAATGGCGGGCCATTAATAATGAGTCCCTGGCCCAGGCAGGCCCCTATCATGTTGATTATCACCCAATGTGTGCAATGTGCAGCCCTTTGGATGCTGGCAGTGAGACAGCTGCACATATGGACTGCTGCCTGTTATCTCCTGAGCCTGACTTTTACCCAGCCTTGCACCACTCCTGGACCTAATTAGTCCCACCACCAAAGGGTGGCAAGCTACTCAGTTTGGGAATCGCTGCAGCAGGGACTTCAGTACATATGACAGAGGCCTTGGCTTCACAGGAAGGTGAATTACCGTAATCTATTCTATAACTAAAGTTTGGGTAATACCCTCTTTCAAACAGAGTTAGCCTGAATTTGGAAAAGGTGCTTTTCATTCTTGTTAAGGATCTATCTACACATGGGCTTAATACAAGTTCATTATAATATACTAAACTTGCTCCCTTAATGCAGGTTAAATAAATTATTTACACAACTTGTGCAGATAAGTCCACAGTTTTTTGCCTTTGTCACAATTTTCCCTGCTTGCTTTACAAATGATGGGAAACTTTGCAGAGAGGCAGAACAATGTCTAACTTTTGTAGAGAAGAGACAAACTGCAGGAAAACTACATCTCCTCCATTTGCTCTTTTCTAAACATCAGCTAGCTCACCTTTATGTTGTTGGAGTCTGTGAGGAACATGGCAAGACGGTCGATCCCCATTCCCCAGCCAGCGGTGGGAGGAAGACCATATTCCAGTGCAGTGCAGAAGTTTTCATCAATACTCATGGCTTCATCATCACCTGCTGCTTTATCCTAAGATGCCAAAACAACAAATTTTAGCTAGAGATTTTGCACAAACAAACCTCTAGAACTGTGCATTTGGGTTTCAACAAAATACAAATAATTGCAAAAAAGACCTTTTCTTGTTATGTATTTGAATTACAAATACTAGGTCTGTGTGTTCAGGCTTCAAGTGAACACAAAATTGCCCAAAAACATAATATCCGAGATCTTGAACTAGACCCCAAAACTGCAGCACATATCCAGATTAGAGCTGAACTGCTCTCTGACTCTTAGCTGCCTGCTTTGGGGCCCTGTAGTGAGCCCTCCCCACCTGCAGGGGGCTGCCACTGTGTCATGACTGCAGTCTCCAGTACAGCAGCCAGGCCCAGCCCACCAGATCCAAGCCTAGCCAGGGAGAAATGGTGAGCCCTTAGCAACTTCATTTCTCCCCTCCCGCAAACCAGTGACCACACCTTCAAAACNCCCCCCCCCCCCCCCCCCCAAAGCCAGAGCTATGCCTCTTTCCCCCTCCCCAAGCCGGTGACTCCCGCCCTGTCCCATTCCCACTCCCCAAGCCAGCAACCTCCCCTGAACCTAGTTTCATGCCCCATTCTCCCCAAGCCCCCCATATCCATATCTGCCACTCTGAAATTTGGCAGAGATGATCCTGAAGGTGTAAGGTACAATCCTTCCAAATATCATCCAAACTGGATGGAATACTAAGAGTTTACAGCCAAACATCCATTTACAAGTAAATTGCTTATAGAATCAGGACCCTTTATCCAGTTTTCCTGAAAATTGGCAGAGATAGTAAGCTTGGGGAGGGGTACAACCTACCCAGGTTTCATCCAAATTGGATGGAAGACAAGGAAGTTACAGCCAGAAATGTGTACACAGCTTTTCTTAAAATCACAAGATTCAATTGCTTATAAAAATCAGATCCCTTTATCCAATCTTTCTGAAATTTTGCAGGCATAATGCACTCCATTTGGGGTACAGTCTCTCCAAGGTACATCCAAAGTGAATGACACACAATGAAGTTACAGCTGAACATTTGTTTTCCACTGAAACCAATGTAAACCATAAACTAAAGGAATAACCAAAATGAAAGATAACAAAAACAAATGACATTTTAATAATGAAAACAAAAGGCATAATGAAAACAATAGACATTTCTGTGCACATCCCTACTGGCAACACTGGGTGTTAACAAACGTGACAGTGGCCCGCGTTGGCCTGGAAGCCACCAGCCAACACATTTGTTATTGTGCCACCAGTTGTTGGCCAAGGATTGCTCCTGAGCGTGTCAGCCTCAAGCCTGGACTGTGATCCGGGAGGTCTCCAGGATCACAGCCCGGACTATGGTCTGCCTGATTTGGCCAGAGTGGACTATCACATCTGTTGTAACCTGCCAGACCCAGATCATGTCTGCCATGGCAGTCGCCATTGGCCACCCGTCATATAGGGAGGCCGGGCGCTCGACGCAGCATGTGGGTGTGTGGCTGCACATTCATACATCTCCCCACCCTTCCTGACAGCCTGCACATTTGTTGTGCTACCTGGTCCGGATCGTGTCGGCAGCGGCTTCCCAGCCAGAATCGGATCATGATGGCGGCACTGTGCCATCACGTCTGTTAACACCCGCTGACACCCTCGCTGTTCTCAGTCTCATGTGTTAACTAAAAATAGCAGTGACAAGGCAAGTGAAAAAGAAAAAGAAAAAAATCAGTTCCATTATTTTGTCTAAAGGAAACCACTTTTCCTGGAACACTCAAGACAAACTAATAAAACAGATAAAATGTTAGTAGAAGTAAATGAAGTTTGTCTTCAGCCATGCTGCATTAGTATTAAAGAGCTTTTTGCCAAGTATAATTAAATCAAGAGGCTTGCACTTTGTTGCTTACGCAAGCTTGCAAATCTGTGCATAGTAAGAGCCTAGGACATTATCAAAGGAAATATTAGCAAACTACATTTATTTACTGTCCATCCCGTTTGCCCTGTCCCAGTAGCTGCTCAACCCAGCTACCAGTTAAGTGCCTACTTCCAAATACCATAGAAGCTTTCAGGCCCCCTCCTGCGCTCCCACGTTGCTGCAGTAGTCTACAGATCTCCTCTTGGCATAGTTTACTCTTCCCCTCCCTTTTCCAGCTCAGCTGTGATGAGGGGGAGGACTGAGCTTTGGCCAGTCACCACACACACACACACACACGCTTGATCAAGGGAGTGGAAGAGAACGAAGCAGTGGCATAGCCAGGGCTATCCTGAAGAGTTTGGCCACTCTGGGCTAAAAACTCAAGTGCTCCACCCAAATTCAGATCAGTGTTTTGCACAAATCCAATCTAAAATAGATTTAATTTAAATTATAGCCTCATCTGAGGGCCTTTTTAAACAAGCAGGATTTCTCCTGCAGTTTAAACCTGCGGCTCTTGGGACACCTCCGCAGGGGGACTTTAGACACTCCTCTGTGAACCGGAAGTCGCTCAGGCACCATTAGAAACAGCAGTGCCAGGTGACTCCCGGATGTTTTGAAATAAGATAGGTAAGGCCTCGATTATCAAGGTCTTATCTGTGCCGCATCTCGATTATCGCGGTCTTAACCGACTTCCGGTTCACGGAGGAGCATCTAAAGCCCCCTCGTGGAGGTGTCCAAGAGCTGCAGGTTTAAACCGTGGGAGGAATCCCACTTGTTTAAAAAGGCCCCGAGTTACATTCAGTGCAGTGCAGAGAACACGGTAGATATTTGCATGTTTGGTGCAATATAGAGGTTTTGGCTCTGTATGTAGTATTTGGAGTAACAGCATTCTTCCTTGCTGGCTGTTTATTTTTGAAAGCACTGACTGAAAATGTAATGTTTCCACTCAAACCCTTCTAATTTTGGAGGGAAAATGTTACCTTAGCTTGTTCCATAAAAAGCTCTCTCTGCTTCATTGGATCATTCAGCTCAGTGTAAGCATTGCAGATCTCCTTCTTCACAACAAAAAGCTCAAAACGTTCACTCAGGCCTTTCACTGAACGATGCCTGGTTGGAAATCAAGAGAAGCCGTTAGGCACAATTTAACGTTCTCATGTCCCACTGCAGAGAGGGGTCAAAGAATTCCAGGGAAGGATTCGGCCTACACAGCAGCAGATTTAAAACAAGTTTTTTCACTCAATGCATAATTAACTTGTGGAATTTGTTTCCAGAGGATGTGGTCAAGGTCAGTAGTATAGCCGAGTTTAAAAATGGATTGGATAAGTTATTGGTGGATAGGTCCATTAACGACTATTAGCTAAGTATGTTAGGGGATGTAACATTAGACTGTCGGGAGCTGGGAGGGAACAACAGGAAATGGATGACCCCATTATGACCTGTAGGGTACTTCTCCCAAGTGACAGAGTTTGGTCACTGTTGACAGGATACTGGGTTCAATGGAGCATTGGTCTCACCCACTATGGCACTTCTTATGCTCTTATGTTCTACATATGAATTTTATTGTTTTAGGCTAGCTCTGTAGAAAACCACAAAAATATAAGTGATGCCAATTACTTTCTATTGTGACACAATCACAGTCTTGCAATTAGAGCTGTGAAAAAAATCTCATCACCAGCCACCCTAAAACACTAATATTTTCATATAAATGCAATTTGAGGTTAGAGCGTAGCCTTGATATTTTTTTGCTGTGCCAATTTGTCTGCTCCTTCGGGAGATGAGAAAGAATCATTTCCAGGAAAAGTGCTTTTTCTCCAGAAAACATGGGAAAATTTCATTCCATTGTAAGACAAAGGACCTTGGAAAATACTCGAACAACCACCTATCTCCAGTCTAACCCCCTCATGGTGCAAGTAACTGTGTAGCTGGCAGAGTGGACTCCATGATGGCTCCTTTTCTGTGGAATGCCAATTTCTTCCCTTGTCAAAACAGCTTTGATTTAAGGAAGACAATGCTCTCTGAAGGATGAGGCTTAGCAAGGGCAGAACATTTTTGTATGTGATCAACTAGATACTAATTTTGATTGTATTTTGTGGCACTGCCAATAGCTCTCTTTGTTTGCTTTGACTGTATTTTAAATAATTGCCATGCACACTGTAGCATTATGGTCTTTGTAATCTAGATGGATAAATTAAATACTCCCTCCCTTCATGTAACTTCCATTAATCTTAATGGGATTTCCATATACATCCAGGGAGTGAGAATAATATAACTGCAAAATGTCAAACTTGTTAAGATGAAGATTGACGATACCAGGCTACAAATTTGGTTCAATTCAGAGACTCGCTTAAGTGTGCAAAATAACTGGAAAGAGACTGCCAGACATCTCATATTATAGTAGGTATATTAAGAAATCAGAAAATTCTCTGCCTAATTCATGAACTAAGGAGTGCTTAGTTCATGAATTAGGCAGAAATTTGGCTTATTTCATTAATTAGATGGAGGCATTGCCTATTTCATGATATACGCAATATCTTGTATATTTCATGAAAAATACAATTTTGTAAATTTAGCATAACCCACACACACATTTTATATATATATATATATATATATATATATATATATATATTACCATATGGCAACTATGAAAAGGTGAGGTTTGAGAGGTGTAAAGGTACACAAGCCATAAAAAACATTATTTCAGTACATTACCCTTCCCTTCAAAACCCACCAATGAATATCAAGAAATCTGACTTGTAAAAGTTTTAAGTTTCTAAAATGCAAACTTCGGGCTACATTTTTATCTAACCATTTAAAATAGATTTCTGGTAGCAATCAAGTAAATATTATATCTTTACTTTAGGTCAAATTGGAGCTGCAGGTCACCTGTTATATAACAAAAAGTATGTCTGTATGAAGGAAAATTGTAATTTCAAATAATTTTGCTATACCTCAAAACCACGAGCAGAAGTCAACATTTACTTTTAGTAAAATAATATTGTTTTACATAAGTAGTTTTACTGAACCTGGAAATTAGTTAAAAGCAATAGTATTTTGAAGTGACTCACCATTTAGCCAGAGGACTCATGATTTGTGGATGGTCACAGATGAATGTAGGGTTGATGCATGTAACTTCAATAAACTCACCTACTAACTGTAAAGAGAGGGAAAGAGAAAGGGACTTTATATTTGTAATTTTTTAAAAAAAAATTAAACTTCCCTTAATGTTTTTCTGAATTATTATCTCAAATAATACCAGTGTGGTTATCATCCACCTCAGTTGCAAGACAGTTCCTATTTGATTAGAACTATCTTGTGTCCTACAGGCTTAGGAGTTCCACAGACTCCCAACCAGTCTGGGCATACTGGGATTGAATTTCTTTTTTTTTTATCCTATTTTATCCTACTATTTTGAGGTTCACAAGGAAGATTTAAGAAGACAGGTGAGTGGAGGAGGAATGAATGTAAGCACTAACAGTCCTGTCAGAGAGGCAACAGAAACATAAGAGCCTGGAGTGGAGATTCCAAAGCTGAAGTGGGAAACAGATAGAAGAGTATTGGACTGCAGTAGTGTAGAAAGCTGGAGAAAAGGCCTACCACCTTGATCAGGAAGTTACTGAATAGAGGGTGGTGTGAAGCTACCTTCTAGAATAATCAGAAGAAATAAAGTAAAAGGAAGTCAACACAGAGGCTAATACTGCAGAAAAAACTTATAGTCATGTCTAATGTTCAGGCTGGAACTCCCAAAGGATGTAAAAGGGGTTGTGTCCTCGTGTTCCATGGACCTTCAATGGGAATAGGTGTCTAATTCCCTTAAACGCTTTGAAAATCTCCATCTTACTCCCTAATGTGAGTCACTAGCAAATTTTATGGAATATGTTATAATGAAAATACGCACATTTCTCTAGACTGCAAAGAATAAGTCCAACGTATGGTTGCACACACCAGCATAATTTGTAAACAGAGATACATGTCAAACTATACTTTCCAAACTCTGTGATTAAACTCTCTGGTCAAGTTGCA
>QEPC01010335.1:171064-193852 GCA_003113815.1 Sphenodon punctatus
CTCCCACAGATGATATAGCGAGAGACCATAGGCACTGAGCAGCAATCAATTAATACATAAGCAGAGTTCAATTACTCTGATCTGGGCCCCACTTGTGTCAGTCGATGTTACCAGATATAACCATAAACACATTGGAAAGCAATTTTGTGGTGAATTCAGTGATATCATGCTTGGTTATACAATTCATAGCTGGTTATACAATTGCAGTAAGAGAGATATGGTGTTGAACCAGCTACCTGATAGCCATGTGACAGTTCCCCACTTCCCCATTCCCTTCTGGCTTGCAGCTTTCCACCCCAGAATGCCACAGAACACTGGTGCCGCGGTTGGTGCAGGAAACACAAGCAGTAAACCTGTGTTCTCAGCTTACCATGGGCAGGAAGTGGGATGGCACATGTCTCTAGATGTAGCAGCAGCTGCTTCTAAGTAGCAGCTACGACTTGTCCGCCACAATTCTTTCTGGGATCACAACAAATGTTAAACATGCAGCTCGCAGTGTGTTTGCACAAGCACACATAATGGGTGAATATGTGGTTAAGCTGAAAACAAGTGGTTAGTGTAACCTCTTATAACTCACAGTGCCCAAGTTGAAAGATGTTCTACCTCATTACCGGTTCCACCAGACCACTGAACTACAGCAATTTAGTTCAGAGAAACTAGCTCCAGAGTATGATCATGTGTCTACTCCCTAGTCTTAAATCCACCCTACCATTCTTGGAAGCGTGAACAGAACAATTGTGTGTATCTAGGCTCCATTTACTCACAACTCCACTTCATTTGAATCACACTTGGGCTTCGTGGAATGAATTGCTTGCCTAAGCTGCTCTCTCAATTAACTTGACCTCCATTTACCAAAATGTGTTGTTTTTTCCCTGTGCTCTTTTGGACGTAAATGGGATTGTACTGCATTTGCAGTCTTAATTGTGCAATGACTGCTCCGTGTCCCATTAAAAACTTTGTAAATTCAAACATAATGATGTGTTCTAATAGCCCCCCCACTAAACACATGGCTGAATTCATTCTCAGAGCTCTGCTGTGCTTCATTAACGGGAGCGTCAGCAAAAGGGTGAGTGAATTGCAGCTTTGTATTCAATCTGAGGCCATCCATTATCAGTTTAATAACTGTCCAAGTCTAAGCAGACACGCATACGTATTTCACAGGATGTCACAAGCTGCTTTCCCTGCATAATGCTGGGTAATTAGATGAAGTACCATATTCTGCTATTCTTCCATTTCTGTTTAGGTCCAGCTATCAGAAACAAATGATACAGAGATAGGGGGAAATGGCTAGAAATCTCATCTCCCTAGAAATGAGTCATCCTGCTTTACCACTTCATGTGAGCTAGGCCTGCTTTTCTATTATGGACTGGGGGTTGGAACCCAGGAAGGGAGAGGAAACGTAACCATTAGGGAAAGGAAACCTCTCGGCCGTTCTCCGATACCAAAGAGACTTGATGGTCAGCACAAATGCTTGGGAACCCGCCCTAAGAGAGCTTACAGCTCATTATTAAGGTCAAAGAAAGGGAGCTGGGAATCAGAGCCAGGAACAAGGGAGCGTATAGGCTAGAATGGTTAATACAGGAATGGAGAGGGATCTAGAAATGCACAAGGTAACAGGAGACCAAGTACAGGAGAGCAGGACCACAGGGCTGAGCAAGGCAAGAGGGGGCAAGGAAACAAGACACAAAAGTCAGAGTAAGCAGAGACTGTAGGAACAGAGATGCACAACTGAGCAGGAGCCCAAGGGCGATAAGGAAAGACACACCAGGCTACCAAGACATTCACAGAGAGCAACTAAGGGGGGAAAGAACACAGGACAAGGGAACAACAACCTGATGGAGGCAAGGGAGAGACAAGACAAAGGCAGAATGAAACTAGAGCTGGAAAAAGTAGAGGATGGGGTGAGGAAGAGGATACATGAACAAACAAGGACACACAGGAGGGGACAAAATCAACAAGAGGAAGAGAAAGGAATCAGGCTACACCTTTAAGAGAGGGAATAACAATCCATAGAGTCACACAGGGCGAGGGTAAGCAGTACACAAAAATACCCACTGAGAAAGGCTAGAGAACAAGAAGGAGAATGCAGCACAAACAAACAAACAAACAAGGAGCAGTGAACAGTGACAGAGACTCAACAACACAACTGACACATAGCTACAAGGAAGAGCAGCACAAACTGAGACAGGCAGTCCACGTATAAGCAGAGCAAGAGCCAGAAGAGAATGGCAACAAAAGCTCCACCAGCTTCCTAAAGCATATAAGGCTGGGAGCCAATCAGGAAGTTGGTGGGTGTGTCCACACCCCATACCAGATGCTGGAAGGAAAGACACAAAAGCAGGGGAAAACTACTTTTTGCACAAGCCAAGCAGCGGCACAGAAAGTATGTGTCAAACAAACCCTGTGCCCATGGGTTCAGGGCTGAGCCCTGACATTTTCTTACCTAGTTTTCCTGTTTGTATCTCCTCCAAAGCCACCTCTATTCCTCTTCCTTACACTCTCCCTTCCTGTGCCTGTTTTTGCTCTCTCCTCGTTATCCCAAGTTTTCTATTACCTCCATCATCATTTTTCACCCAGCTCTTTTCTATGACTATCCCTCCCTTGTCCTACTATTTACACCTGCGTTCCTTTTCCCTATCCCTACCTCTCCACCTCACGTTACTATTTTTTTTTTTCAACCTTCTACTCCATCATTGGTGAACCTCTTCCCATCCTGTTAAGTCTTCTGGCTATTTCTATTCATCTTATTTAACCAATTAACTCTGAAAACAAAATCTTGTCCAAAAATTCCTTATGTAAAAAACAGGCAAGTTGGGGAAAATAATAATAATAAAAATGATTTTACAGTAGAAAAAAATCAGGGCTGACCTTGATGTTTTGCCACTATATGCAGCAGAGTGGGGACCCCCTGACTTGGGAGCTGGGTGGGGCTCTCAAGCAGGGGGAAACTGAGGAATCTAGGCGAACAAGGAGTTGCCAGCACCACAGGGGGCAAGGACGCCAGAGCTGCTGTGGGAGGCAGGGAACCAGGCTGCTGGTGCCGGAGCGGTGCTGCAGCGGTGCCAGTGGAAGGTTGCCAATTGAATTTTCTTTAAAGCTGGCATAGCGGCTATCCCTCACTGGGGCCTAGTCATATGCTGTGCTTTAAGTCTGAAAGCTCTTTACTTCAACAGAAATCTGAGAACAGGTGTCTTTTTAAATATATTTCAGTGGGGATATATGACAAACGTGTTTGCTCAAACTTTTTTTTTTTAATTACCTTTGGACTGAGATCTGTGCCAAGAACACATCAGCAGCAAAGGAATATTTAAGAGAAGCATATACATGAGTAAAAAAAATATATGGGCTCTAAGTGGAAAAAACCCATACTTTACAACAGACAGACACATAGACCCCATTTTCCATTTGAGGTGAAATACGCCAGAGGAATGAATTAAATGCATCATCAAGAACAATATAGGTCAGGGGTGGGCAAAGTTCCCAAACCCAAGAGCCACATACCAACTTTTCCATCTCACCAAAAGCCAAATTCCATTGATCATGGCTTCCCCAACCCCTGGGACAGGACAGGGTGGCTTTCCCCATTCCCAATCCACTGGTAGAGCTCCAGCACCCCAGCGATAGAGCAGGTTTGGGCAGCAACAACAGCTGAACAGTGCACGTTCCCACTACTTCCCAAGAAAATCTGCGGCGGCAGCAGCAGAAATAGCAGCTCCGCTTTGATTGCTTCTGAGGGAGCCATATGGACATGCTCCCAGCAATCACTTCTGACAAGAGCTGCAGTACAGGTGTCCAAGACCCGCATGCGAATCCCAAGCTGCCATTTGCCCATCTCTGTTATAGAGGCTCTCAAACTGGGGGTCAGGGCCCCATATGGGATCGCGCCGTCTACAAACAGGTTCATGATCTGACTGATGTTTGATATGCTTTGTATGTCTTCGCTGTAGTCTGGGATTGTAGGCTTATACAGTACATAAGTCTCAAAAAGAAAAAACTGGGGAACCACTAGCGTGGATCAAGAAGTGATAGTGTCCTGAAATTGCAGTCACAAATCAGGCAGGGAATGGGATATGATTTCTTTAGTGATCAGGGAAATGCTAACAAAAAATTGGAATAAAAATGGCTCAAAGACCCAATTCATCATGGTATTAAAATATGCTGGGACAAGCCCCAATGCATTGAACTTATTACCCTCAGTCCCCAGGTTTTCTGGTGCTGGCAACTTCTCTCCCAGGATTCTTTCCAGTTCTTCCATCATGTTAACTCTTTTAAAAGGAGGGGTGAAATCAACTTCCACTGCCTTTTCCTCAGTTCCCTCTGGGTGGTAGGTGATCTTATAGCTCCCTGTCAGGTGCTTCACCATGCCTAAAGAGACATAAAATTCAAGCGTTCAGAAAAGTCATTTCAGCTGGACTGGCTGGGTTACAGTATCAGAGCTGAAACAAGTATCTGCAGTAAATACTGTATCCAATGAATTTGCTCATTTCAATTTGGGCCCAACGAAGAAAGTATGAAATGCTAACCACACCCATTAGGATTTTCCATTCAATTTTGTGGGGGCTTTGGTGCGTTTGCTTTCATGATCCGACTGATGTTTGGTATACTTTGTATGTCTTTGCTGTAGTCTGGGATTATAGGCTTATACAATACTTAAGTCTCAAAAAGAAAAGACTGGGGAACCACTAGTGTGGATCAAGATGTGCTAGTGTCCTGAAATTGAAGCCTCAAATCAGGCAGGGAATAGGATATGGTCATGTTGGGTCAGATATTCAGTCAAATCAAAGTGACTGAAATAACCACAAATAAAATCGGAGTATCTAAAGTAAATTACCAGATTCACAAAGACATGGATATTCATTCCAGGTACAGATGGAATGAATTCAAATAGCTATTTGCAATGATGAAATGTATTATTAGTTTTATCTCTAGGTTCCACACAGAAAACTGTACTATGATACGCAACAAGTTGTCTCCGTAAATAACAAGAGTTACAATATGGCTATTCCATAAATAGCCAGGGACCTTCCCGGATCTTGTTTCCTGTGCCTAACTTGTCAATATTATCCCAGCCAAAGAAAGGGTGTTTTTAAACAAGGTGCTACCACGCATTGGCCACCCAGCAACAACTCATCCGACTGCTCGTCTGAAGGTGGAGCAAGGGGATCCCCACTCCCATGAGCCATGCAACAACCACTCATGGCCACTCACGGAGCACTGCCAAAAAATCTTGAGTGCCCCATGCGGGGCAAGCCAAAAAAGTGCATGGCAACGGGCACCCACACATCCCCTGCCCGTATAAAGTAGGGCGGCCACCCATGCCAGCAGGCAGGTCCCCGGCTCATAGGGGACATGGCCTTTGCAAGTCACAGGAACTGGCTGCAAGCGCTGGGGAGCCCAGTTTCCCAGTGCTCACGGCTGGGACATATCAATTTCAAACGCTTCCCCTTCCCCCATGGTCTGTGGCAGGAGGAGTGTGAGGTGGCTACCACGGTAGCCACACAGGGAGCAACCCGTTAGAATCCCTCCCCACTCACTCCATCACACACACACACCCCAAGCCTTGCTCATTTAAAAACACCCATTTGGCCAATGTTCATTATTTACCTCAATTTACAGTAGGAGTGGGGAACCTTTTCCTTCCTGGGGGCCACTTTGAAAATTAGTACGAATGCCAAGGACCACATAGAAGTTGGGGGCAGAGGTGCATTAAGGGTGCGCTCAAGAAAAGGACGGTCCAGATTAAGGATCTGGCCCCTGTCCTTTTGTACATGCCCTCATCTATGCTCAATTAACCTAAGCTCAGTTTTTCAGTGCGTTGATATAGGAGCTGGATCTACAAATCACCTAAAAACTTGCTGTGGCCATGTTTGGCCTCCAGGCCTGAGGTTCCCCACCCTGGCCTACACCTCTGTAATCTTTGTGCATCTTTCTCAGAGCCCCAACAAGTACGGACTTATTTCAATAATGATAGTAGAATTTCAAGCCACTCATTAATGAAGGCATACATTCACCGATCACAGACATACCTGAAAGAAGTTCTTCGGTAATGTTTATGAGGTCATTGTGATCCGCATAAGCCATGTAGAACTCACAGGTAGTGAATTCTGGATTGTGTGTTTGATCAATTCCTTCATTTCTGAACTGGCGTCCGACTTCATAGACCCTCTCCAGACCTCCAACTACCAGCATCTGGGAAGAAGATCCAAGTGTTCCCTAGTGATTCTCTCTTCTCAGTGAAAAGCAATTCTGCATTACTACTGTCTGGCAAGAGATGATTTCTGACAAGAAATGATTAGTTCTAATTGACCCCAATATTTTAAGTAGATCAGTATGATATGGGAGATTGTTCTTTGCAATTTCTTCCTATCAACTCCTCATTATATGATTTCATTGTAATAACAGAAGTCAGACTAAAATTAGGACCCAAACTTTCATATGGAAGATATTCTGATAGCAACACCCTCCTTATAATAAGAGGAGTGCCACTACATTTCCAAAGTCCAATGGATATAATCAGTGGTGGAAGATAGCATTCTTAGTTACCAAACCTTGTTTATTAAAGAATTACCAATCATATATGGCAAGAGTTATTATCTATATACATATACTAACAAGTAGTTATGGAATCAGAGGACTGGAAGGACATAAGCATGATCAAGTCCAATTCTCTGTACCTGGGCAGGCTTATCTACCTAAACCATACCTGTTCCATGAAGCAAGCATCAAAACTAATGAAGTCTGGTTTCCTAAGGGGAAGTCAACGGGACTTTTGGAGACAAACGAGCCATATCTCCCTCAGGGTACACCTGTGGTTACAAACCTTTTGGCTCCTACTTCACTTTGGTCCTTCTGTCCCTTTGCCAAATTTGGTTGAAATTTATCAACCAGATCAAAAGTTGTTAAAAAGGGACACGTACACACAAATAAATGGTGGCTAGTAGAATCCTCTTTCCATAGCAAACCAGATTAAAAAGACTGGTTATTTCTCTTCCCACAGAGTTCTCTTCCCAACCTCTTGATAGCTAGTGAATGCATGTAGTGGGATTCCCGCATGACCTAGCCTGTCTTTAAGAACATCCATCTAAGATATTTAATAACTGGGAATCATGTGTTTTGGGATAGTAAGAGCATTCAGTCTCTCTCAATTGTATGATCTAACATGGGGAGGTCACTTTACCTTGAGGTATAGCTCAGGAGCTATCCTCATGAACAGGTTCATGTTGAGGTCATTGTGATGAGTGATAAAAGGTCTGGCTGCTGCCCCACCTGGTATCATGTTCATCATGGGAGTCTCCACCTATATAAGAAATAGAGGAAATGCTTACAATATGTCAAGGAGGTAAGAACATATCCATTGGGCTAGGGCACAGGAGAACCATGTGCACTGAAACAGATTGCCCACCTCTTCATGGACATCTCAATGGAAACTCATTTGAGCAAGGGCTGGATTAAGCCTATTTTTTTGAGGAAATAGACAATCCGTGAAGACTATTCCATCTCTGCTCCTTCTCCTGTGTTGCCCTCCCATGCCTTGAACTCCCTCCCCAATTGAATGTGTTCTGCTCCCTCCCTCCTTCCAAAACATAATCTACGTCTTCTGTTAGGCCTTCCCTAGCTCCGACCTCACCCCCCATAGACTGCTCTCCAACACTCCTTCTACTGTTCTATAATTCAGGGTCCCCTTCTCCCGGTAACTAAGTTAAGCATGTGTACCTGCAACTTCTCAACACTATGAATGTATTCTTGTCTCTCCCAATGTTCTCCTCTCTTTTATCTTCCCTCCCTTGTCCTTCTAAATTGTAAACTCCCTGGGGCAGGGACCTGTCTCTAATTAATGATTATTCAATGCCAGGTACTTTGTTAGTGCTAAATAAATTAACACACAAAAATAAATAATTAATAACTACTACTATTACATTTCTTCTGTTTTAACATTCAGCTTAGTGCACACTGTGCAAAAAAAAAGACACCTTTATGTTTGTCACAGTCAAATGCCAGTGTTTTAAATGATTGGAGAAATAGGTCACAAAAAGATGCCTCTTAACAGATGCCCAAATGCAATGGATTTGGTAAGGAATTGGGTGTGACATCCCTATTAAAAGCAAAAGAGTTCATCAGGTTCAATGTTGATACAATTTAGAACAGAGGAAAATATATTGACGTGCCACTTTTTACAAAGTGTTGACCAGCACAGCTCTTTAGAGGATTTTTTTTTTCTTTTGTAACTGCAGAGTCAGGCTCTTGTAAAATAATACTAGTCATCCTAGAGCTATGAAAGTCATGATAGGACAAGTAAAAAGAGGAGGTAATCCAAATAAAATCAGCACACTTAACTGATTAGACTATCTCAAACCTTGCTTTTCAAGGGGGCTCTGGTACAGAGGGCACCTTACTACTCAGACCCCTGAAGGAAGCGCACTTCAGTGGAAAGGGCAGACTCACACACTGATGGCACATCTCCACCTGCTGAAGTCAATGGCAAAATGCCCTTTGACTTCAGTGGTGGAGGACTAAATCTACTCCTGTTAAGTGGTCTTCAGGTAATGAAGAGATACATTTTGTAGTGTGAAAGGCAACATCTCCGGAGACAAAGAGACCCTCAATTAGAATTAGGTCCTTGGATCTGACACGGTGGGCATTTTTTAGATGAGACCTCATTTCTCCTGGGCTTCTGAGTCCAAGAGAAACAAAGTTGTGTAGGAGGGTGAGGGGGCTATATGTTCACGCCTGCTACCAGATATCAAGGTTTTACAAGTCCAGATCTCCAAGCATGTGAGAGTTCCCCAGCACCCGCTGTTTCCAATGGTGCCCAACCGACTTCCAGTAGCGGGGGTGAACATGTAACCCCCTCCTCTCCTCTCGTGCATGAGTGTTTCTTCTGGACTCAGAAGTCCAGGAGAAATGAAGTCTCACCCACGGATTCAGAATGTGGCCTTGGATGGATAATTTCATTTCACTTCTTAGTTTTCCTTCATCATTGAAATTTAACTAGTATTGCTTTCACAGATACCTCACAGTACTGTAGTGAAAACTTATTAGTTAGTGTCTGTAAGGGCCTTGACTGGACAGGGAGCTGGTTAGCTGATACCTCCACCATGCCCCTACCCTTTTTTCTGACCTCATTTCACTAGTCAACTGATGGAGGCAACACTACTGTGTAGGGCCAAGCATTGTCGTGAGCTTAGAGATATTTGGTTACAATATTGTTGAAAGTTACCACTATTATAATAATCCCATTCATTTATAAAGTTCTTGTGTGGGTTACTAACAGCAGCCCTGATCAATGTCAGCATGTGTGGACCAAACCTACCCATGTGTGCGCATGATGCCCCAGGCAAAGTCCTCTGCCTCCTGAATGTGCCGCCACCTGGCAGAGGGAGAGGTGGGGCTGCAGCGGTGTATGCAAGTGGCAACATGGCTAGGAGGCAGGAGACTTTGCCAGGGGGCACCATGCGTGTGCACAGGTGGTTCTGGTCCACACACATGCATAACAAACTTGCACAGGCCTTGCATGGGGGCTAGTATTTGTAATAAAAAACAGTGCTAATATATATATATTCACAACAATTTTAACTTTTGCATTGTTTTCAACTTGCTAGTCCCCATTCTCTTCCAATTACCCCCCATATTATGTCCCAATACGCTTCTGCCCCCACAGGAAGCTTCCCTCAGCCAGTGCGCCACTGAATGTACAATGACAAGTTTATCAAAATGGCTGCTGATTTTGGGTGCCAAATTTGAAATGCTTTAAAACAGAGCAGATTTTCAGAAAGTACCAAGCACTCACTATCTTAAAATTGATTTCTCATTCGGGATACTCAAAATCCCTAGTTGGTTTTCAGAACCTTAGCTGTAACTGGCCATAAGAATGCTAAGCACTCTTAGTAATTCTGCAATGCGTTATAATTTAGCACAGTCTGAATGACGTCAGTTATCTTGGGTTTGTACCTCAAGAAATCCAAGTCTATCCAGGAAGTCTCTCAGGTAAGTGATAATTTTAGCTCTGGTAATAAATTTCTGCCGCACATTCTCATTCATAATCAAATCCAAGTAGCGCTGGCGGTATCTGGTTTCCTAGAATGAGTCATAAAAATGAGGAAAGTACTGATATTATTGTTCAGACATCTATTCAATACTCATTCAGTAAAAATCAATCAAGATGCTACTCGAGACAACAGCTTCTATTTTGTGTGATAGCTCAACTTAAATATTACACTGATTAAGAAAAACAGCCTGCATTCCTACTCCAGAAGAGAAAAAAGCACAAAGGAGTACTAGAGACTGACAGGGGGGAATGTAATTGGGGGGGAAATGGTACTGTGACATTGGGACATTTGGGAATGTACCAGGTCAATGGTACAGCCCAGGGGAGTGGCAGCACCAGAGGGTACTACAGTAAACAAAAGGAAGCAGGCTCATGCTGCAGCTTCCACACCTGCCCTAGAAGCTTGACAAAGTTGTAAGTGATTGGTTCTGAGGCAGGGGAGTTGGCTGACAGCTTCTGAGGAGGGCAATGTGGGTAACGGAGGAAAGCTGCCATCGAGAGCTGCAGTTTGGGTCCACCTCCAAGGCTGCAGTGTGGAGACAGCAGTAATCGGCTGTATGGCACAGACCAGCATGGATTGTGGAGTGAGGAACTGGTGGTTCCGGGGAAATCTTGGCGAGAGAAATTTGTGAAGCCAATTTGGGCTTGGAATCTGTGGGGAGACACAGCAGCTGGTCTTGTGAGCACATATAGATGAAGCAGACTTGTTCTCTGTTGCTTCAGAGGGTAGGACTAGAGCCAATGGGCTCAAATTACAAGAAAGCAGATTTCGGCTAAACAACGGTAAGAGCTGTTTGACAGTGGAACAGACTGCCTAGGGCGGTGGTGGGGTCTCCTTCGCTGGTGGTTTTCAAAGAGAGGCTGGACAGCCATCTATCAGGGATGCTGTAGCTGCGGATTTCCTGCATTGAGCAGAGGGTTGGACTAGATGTCCTCTGAGTTACCTTCCAACTGTAAGATTCTGTGGGTCTATGATTCTAGGTGTAAGGCATTTTCTGCCCCTTTCCAGTGACACCACACCCCCTACGAAATGCTGCGATGTCACAATACTTCATAGGGGGCAGATCTTTTCATACCTACGAAGGCCAGTCTGACTCAAAGGTCCAGAGCAGACTGTGCCCCACAGGACCCCTCAAGTTTCATCAGGCTCAGATTGGGTCACAGGCCTCTATTCCAATTATCAAAGCACTGTAACGGGTGCTTCTAAAAGTGGGGCCAATCCCATGGCCCATAGAACCCACACAAGTCCATAGTGGAGACATTGTGCTATGTTGAGAGGGTTTGGTACGGCAACCATTATCCTCCCCACACCCAGTACCCCCGCCATAAGCAGGGACCTATGTTCACTGTGTTTTCCCCATTGGCAGCATACTTGAAGTATAATAGTGTTTGCATGTCTGTTCTTTGTAAAGCACTTTATAAGACTATAGGATTAAAAGTATATATTAATGTGAGGTAGTTTTGTGAGAAACATAACCTTGTGTCGTAACTGCATGCACAAAAGGAAAAGATTGCATTTTACTTGTTCAAAGGAACCAAAATAAAATCCTTCTGAACAAATGCTCCCACATAGCTATTCTTCAGTATCCTCTAGGTAGTCCCTGAATGATGTTACCTGATCTTTGAATCCAAAATGAAGATGGGGAAGCATATGGAGGCATGGAGACAGGAGAATTATGTCTGTAGAGATGATACTCAGCTCTCCATTCTTGGTTCTCCCAGGATATCCAACAACACCTATGATATCCCCTCGACGCAGTTTGTCTACAGTCTTAGTGAAAAGGTCCTCTGACTTGAAAAATCTGGTGCAGAAAAGATGATGGTTTAGACTGCAATTCTGAATGCCCATTGAAGTCAATAGTAAAACTCCCATGGACTTAAATTGGTGACGAGTGAACACTTCGCAATGCAGAATCCGCTCAAAACCACTACCATTCAGTTAGGGTTGCCATATATGCAAATTTTTAGAGGGCACTTATGAGAAATACAGGTTGCAGGGCTGCATTATATGGCATCCCTACATTCAGTCATTGGTAGAAAATATCTTCATCTACAATGGGTACGATCCTCCAGCAAGTTAGTGTGTCATGTTGAGATAAATTTGGAGCCTTGGTACATCCTGATAGGTGGGGCTCCTATGACAGCTGCCTAGTGCCTAGCCAAGCCAATTTCTGGAATGACCAGTATTTTATCCACGCAGAGGCCAGCCTGTAGTTTTTATGCAATGGGGCCCATTCCATCTTCTGCACCGAGGCCCATTCCCACCTAGCTATGCCCCCGACCAGAGTTGACCAGAGTTAAGGGTTCATGCCAGAGCTAAACAGCTGGATGACTGCACTGAATGTAATTCGGCAACACGCAGCTAGAAAATCCAGCCTTCTAAACACTTGCTCCTATAAATTAATCCTTTCTTGAAGGATATCTAGTCATCTGCATGTACATATAATAGGTAGTAAGAATCATTTCAGTCAAAGTTATTTGAGCAGACATACTATGAATTATTACTGCTTTCCCAGGCTTTCAACTCCAACGGTGTTTTTAAACAAGGCACCCCTACATGTGGACACTCACTATCCACATGTGGGAGGTCTCCTTTGAATACAGGTGCGTGGGGGAGTGCACTCCCGTGGCCCACGTACCACACACCCAGTCTACACATCTAGATGTGTATAAGAGACAGGCTCAGGGCAGGGACTGGGGATCCCCTCCGCACCCACACACTGGCCCTCCCCAGACCCCTTGGCAGCAACCTGGATGGGGAAGTAGGAACTACCACCCATCCGCTCCCCCCCTGCTCCCGCCATCATGACAGTTTGTTTCAAAGGCCCTTTACCACCACACATGTGCACATGCTGGGGCTGCTGCCATGTTTCCTAGTCTGGCATGCTGGGAAATGTAGTCCCAACATGCCAGACTTAGGAAACATGGCAGCAGCCCAGATTGTGCATGCGCGCAAAGGCGCAGGGCCTTTAAACAGTGGCAGCTAACAGCAGCCATATTCTCAAGACCCCCATTTCTTCATAACCAATGTATACCTACTTAGCATTTGCCATAACTTGCAATTTAACTCCTCCTCCCCGGAGATCATAAAAAAAGAGCTTTGCACCAGCAGATCTCTTGGCATGGATTCGTCCTAGGAGAAAATAGGCAAATTTCAAAATTTTGCTTTAAATCTTTCAGAATTATTGTCAACAAAACTCCTGAAAAGTTTGTTTTTATTGAGGAACCTATGTACGCTGCATTTTCCCCATTGGAGGGTCCCTGATAAGGCGAGAGACATTCTTGGTGAGAGTTAGGTTTCACATGTTGCTGTCTGCGCCATCATATGCAGTTCTAAGGCGAGAGCTGATGCGGTAATAAACAACAATACAATATGTAGTGCATCAATTTTTCTTCTGTATGAATAAAGGGCTTTTCAGCAAGACTTTTTAAAAAATCAATGGAAAGGTTTCATCAAAAAAATTCCTGACTATCTCTGTTCTTGAGCAAGCATTTTCATTGTGGGAAGAAGAGTCTGAGACTTCAGTTGTACCTCAACTGATTGGAGATAAAAGGCAAAATTCAAAATTTGCCACCCTCCCCCCTATCTTGGGGGGGACTATTCTACAGTGTTGAATAATTCTGATAGGATTACTCCCAATATTTTGCTTTTTACTCCATTCTTGTAACTGCTATTTCTTCCTCCTTGAAGTAACCTAAATAATCCCTTTCTGGGGTGTTCAAACGTTTTTGGTATTCATGGCTTTGGGAAGGTTTTCATTCCTCAAACACCATGATGAATTTGTTCAAACTGCATTTCTGCAGCTGTGTAGCCCATAATTCTAATTTGGATTTTAGGTGAGGTCTTTATCAGAGCTAAAAGATAAGTCATTACCTCCACTGCCCACGCTCTGATGTCTTTCTGTATCCAAGTCCAAACTAAAAAATGCTTGCATTCGAACATATATGTAATTAAACATCCACTAGCACTGCTAGGTATCTTTGGTGCTGTTTCTTATATTATCAGGGATCTTCCTGCTATTGGTTAAGTGCCTCAGATTAGGGCCAGGTTCCATTAACCGCGTACTTGAGTAGTCCCATTGACTATTCCAGGGTACGTGGTTTGTAGGTCACAGCCAAGTTTCCCCCATATTTATTAATATGAGACTTTCCTTAGTTGAATCCTAATTTATCTCCTGTCTAGGGCTGAAGCAGAGCAAAGGCAGGTCAGCTGTCTGTCTAAAAACACCCAATGGCATCCGTATGCATGAAGCAAAGTTTTAGGGTACAATCTAGCTCCTTTGAAGTCAATGAGAGTTTAACCACTGACTTCAAAGGGAGTTGGATTGCATCCTTAATGTGTTACGGTCTGTCTGTTTTATTGGTTCTAAAATAGTAAACTTCAACTCCCACTGAAGATTTGCATATTCTCTTATACAGGTTTAAAGGTTATTAATATAAAGTGGTCAGATGAGTTTGGGGAGTGTTTTTTGCTTAATTGTTTCAACTGTCTATTTATGGGGATGGGAGGTACATTATAAGACAATGTTTAATTCAGACCACAGGGAATTCATATTGCTGAGCTAGGACTCTCCATTCTTTAGATCTGGTGAAAGTGTTGTCTGTGTGACTCCATTTTGAAACTCAACTATAGTCCTGTGGTCCAAGTAGCAAAGAGCACATGCACAGTAGATATCAGTTGGGATTGTGACTCCATCCACAGGCCACAGTTGGAATCATGATCCACAGTTTGGGAACCTCTGCTTTAGAGAGACCCTTTCATGATCACCTCAGGTTCCTACCCACCCCCCAGTTTGGTTCCCAGACGTTGCATTCAGTGGATTACCAGGAAGGGCTCAGTAGATCACCGATGATCCGTGGACCATAGTTTTAGAACCCATGTTGCAGCATTGCAGAGCCCTGGAAACTCAGGCCACTTTTAAATGAGGTGCTTAGAAGTGCCTCCTGAGCCCTGCGTTCAGAGGAAAGCCACACGGTGAGTGTTTACACGCTCCCCGCACTGCCGGAAGTGACGTGCTCCCTGTTCTCAGCAGCGGCGGTGGCTGGAGATGCAGGGCTTTGAAGAGGCACATTCTGAAAGCCTCACTTTGCAGGCTGTCACAACGCACCTCTTCAAAGCCCCGTGTCTCCAGCTGCCACTGCCGCTGCTGAGAACGGGCAGCTCGTCACTTCCGGCAGCGCGGGGAGCATGTGAACACTCCCCGCGCAATTTTCCTCTGAATGCGGGGCTCAGGAGGCGCTCCTAAGCACCTTGTTTAAAAGTGGCCTCCGTGTTGCACAGTTCAATTAGGCATTAGGACCGTGATCGCTGATATTCATGAGGCAGTTGGAAGTGTCCATTCCAATCAGGGTGCAGGATTTTAAAGTGCCATGTTACAATATAGGGCTTAACCTATTTCTGTGATCACTTCACAGTAAGAGACAGCTGCCACATAATTACAGTACTCAGCAACCTCCTGTGAGGGGAGAGCTGGGTATAGAATGAGTTTCAGAGGCTCCTTGGGGGGCAGGAATGATTGCTTTCAGCGATCTACTAACAGGCTCATCATTGAAAACAAATAAACTGTCCAAAATGAGACAAACAGATGATTCCAGAGAGAGCAAGAGTGATGAATGCAGGGAAAAAACTGATCTGTTTTGAACTCCACGAAGGAGTTCAGGGGCCAACCTGAAAGGTTAGCCACAATAACAAGAAAATATTTTGATTATCTTTTAAAAATACTATATTACTTCCTACACCAGAGGTTCACAAACTGTGGTCAGGGCCTCCAATAGAGTTAAGCCATCAGCAAATTGGGTCACGATCTCAATTGATGTTTGATTTATTTTGCATGTCTTTCTTGCTTTCTGGGACCATGGGATTATATTTAAGTCAAAAGTTCTACTCCCTTGCACTTCACTAAGATTACTGTGAAGCAGCCATCATCAGCTAAGTGTAAACTATATTAGAGACTTCATAGTGAAGAGAAGTAAGCTATAAAATTCCCAACCACTGGAGATCAGGCAGAGCCTGATCAGCATTCCGTGCTGTTGCTCTAAATCAGAGGTAGGGAACCTTATCCCCATCGTGTCACTTTGAAAATTAGTATAAGTTCCATGGGCTAGATAAGAGTTACAGTAAAGGGCACTAAAGGATGTGCTCAGGATAGAGGAAAGAAGGAGAGGTCATTGATCAAATTCCCTATCTTCATGGATCAATGTCATGGATCAGTTGCCTTCCTTCAAGTGCATGAACTCATCTCTGGTCCTCTTCCCTTGAGCAGCATACTCTTTCAGTGCTTGAGGGCAGGGGGTAGATTAATGGACCAGATCAAGGAACTGGAAACGGGTCAAATATAAACTAGCCATGGGCCAATTCAAGAATAATTTCTTTGTACAAGTTTCCATGCAATAAGAGTGATAGAAGAGTTCCTCTTTCAAAGGAAAATTTCCAGAGGATCCTAGTGGAAATATCTCCTAATGTGAGGAATAAGGACTAGAAAATGTCTATTTTGGACTATTTTACAACTTATTTGCATGGTGCCTGGATTCTACAGTTTTGTGTAGAAATGCAAATAGATTACTATGAAGACATCAGCCAGTGGCAATGCCGATGTGTCACTGTTTGATTTATTGATTTGAAGAAACCCTGGAACAGTTTGGTGCAAATTAGTTTAGCAGAACTCTAGATGGGGACATATAATTTCATCAGAAATGAAAGGACAGGATATTTTGATTTATTATAACACAAATTATAAGTAACATATACAAGGATGACTAAGTCACCGGGCCACAAGCTAGCACATGTGGAATTGGAACCCACTGGTTAGAATGTCCTACGTGCCCACTTTGCACAGAAGATAGTCTGTTTCAGTACATCTGTCAAACTTAATAATTTAATTCACTCTGAAGAATTTAATGTGTTCTGGAAGTTCCTTGTTCAGTTCTTGGTGTCAGCAAAATGGTCATGATCACATTTGCTTCATTTCTCTCTCTCACACACACACACACAGAGTTTGGTAAAGATAGGAGATCACTGAACCCTGTACTAACCTGCCAAAGAGACGTCCATGTTAGGAAGTTGTTCTTCAGCTTGCAGGTAGGTGAACTTCTCAATGAATTCAATAAGGGAGGTGCTTGCATGGAATTTGTGTGGGTAAGGCTCTTCCTTTTTCTCTCTCAGCTTCTGGACAGCATCAGTCCTATGCCGATGGTATTGCTATAATGGAGAAGTGGAGAAGAGTGAGCAACACGCAGGTGAAATAAGGCCTAGGGCAGGGCTGGCCTTAGAATTTGCAGGGCCCAGGATGAAAACAAAATGTGGGGACCCCATGGTCCTGACTTCCATAGCCCCATCCCTTTAACAAATGGCAGTCCGTACAAAAACAGTTGTGTCATACGTTTTCACACACAAAGACATGCACACACAAGTTTTCCCATGTAAATACACATACAAACTACAGCAGGGAGGGCAGAGGGGACAGGGTCCCGCCAGAAGCAACTACCCAAGGAGTCAGGAGTTGTGAGTGGCAAGAGGGCGCTACAGAAATAGCTCATCTCAGGATCCTTGGGCCTGAGGTTACCAGGACTGGCCTGTGTGCTGGGACCCTCCAACCATGGGGCCCGGGCCATGGCACCTCCTGGCCCTGCTTAAGTGAGTTATATCCATGCCCGTCTTGGTTAGTAAGAGCTACCAGGGAGACAGTGGGGCCAGTGCTGGTGGGGGTTATCAACGGCTCCCTTCCGGAGGAGAGGGTGCCAGGTTGCCTCAAGGAGGCTGTGGTCCGGACCCTCCTCAAAAAACCATTGCTTGACATTGATGCCCTGTCCAGTTACCAACCTGTCTCTAACCTTTGCTTTTTAGGGAAGGTTATTGAACAGGTAGTGAGTCGTCAGCTCCAGGTGAATTTCGATGGCATCGGTTTCCTTGATCCCACTCAGTTTGGTTTTCTCCCGGGCTACGGTACGGAGACAGTGCTTGTGGTCTCGGTTGACGATTTCCTCATAGAATTGGACATGGGTCGTATGACCCTTTTGGTTCTATAAGATCTTTCTGCGGCTTTCGATACCATTAACCATGAGCTGTTGGTGACATGCCTGTGGGACCTGGTGGGGGTGGATGGAACTGTTTTGCAATGGTTCCGTTCCTACCTCACAGATAGATCACAGCGGGTGGTGCTTGGGGATTGTACATCATCCCCTGGTGGCCTCCCGTGTGGGGTCCCACAGGGTTCTATTTTGTCCCCTCTCTTGTTTAATGTGTATATGAAACCATTTGGGGAGATTATGTGCAGCTAGGGGGTTCGCTGCCATCAGTATACTGACAACACGCAGCTGTAGTTATCATTTTCATCTGACCCAGGACCTGCTGTCTCTTTACTGTTCCGGTACTTGGCCGCTGTGGGGGATTGGATGATGTTGAGCTGATTGAGGCTCAATCCTGATAAGACAGAGGTGATGTTAGTAGGAGGGACCAGGGTTCTGGATGAGGAGGTTTCCCCTGTTATCAAGGGGATTCGTCCTCCTTTGGCTCCTACTGTGCAGAGCCTGGAGGTGGTCCTGGATCCGCAGCTATGCCTGGATTCCCAGGTGTTGGCTATGGCCAGGTGTGTTTCGGGGGCATGCCACGTGGGTGGACCCTAGGACAGAGAACCCATTAGATCTGTCTAAAGTGGATCCAGACAGGGTTGGAAGCAGGCAGATGCAGGGGTGCACCCCCAGAGCAGCTCCAGGGGCAGGCAGCCTCTGCATCCATCTAAAAGCACCAATTGAATCTAGGCCAGGAGTGGGGAACCTTTTCCTTTCTGCAGGACACTTTGAAAGTTATTACAAGCTCCACAGGCTGGACAGGAGTTGGAGGCTAAGGTATGTTAGGGTTGTGCTCAAAATGGAGGAAGGTTCACATCATGAATCTATGCTGTGGATCCATCCCTATCCTTGAATGAATGCCAGTAATATAGGGATTTGTGTCAAAAATCTTTATCACCGATTAATCTGAAAAGAATCAGTATGTCAGCGGACGTACTGCCTTTCCTGTCAATAAAATGTCCAGGTTTTGTGTCACATGCACTTAAAAGGGTGGGGCCATGTAACCCCGCTAAGAACTTTCTTACCAAGCTTGACCAACAGACGAAGGTTTTGTCACGTCCAGCCCACCAGTTCAGGGGAAATGGGACCAATGGGGTGGTAGAAAGGGGGTTCACATGACCCCTCTACAAACTTCCCACCACTCAGAACCAGTAGGCATGGGTTTCAGTACTCTAGCCCCCTCCGCTAAAGAGGGATGGTTGAATCAATGGACTGGTAGGGTGATTTACAGAATGGGGATCATGTGATTCCTCTAACAACTCATCCCACTACCCTGAACTAATCTGAAAGGGTTTCAGAGGTTTGGGGCCCCTGTAGAACCGCCTCACTGGGTGTGCAATAGCTCTAACCATTCAAAGTCTGCCTATAAAAGGGGCCATTTTGTGAGGTTAGATGTGTTATGAACAGCACGTGGATCAGAGTGAGAGGGGCTTTCATTACCACCTCCACAAAATGGCTTACCTCGGGGATGCCCCATTGAGGCCTTTGGAACTTAATACTCCAGCACCAGTGTTGAGATGCTTACCACTGGCTTTGCTGAGTCACATACAGCAAAGTAAAAAAAACCAAACCTTGGCAGCACAACCCTATGACTCGGTCTGAGCACACAGTACTCCCCTGAAAAGGCAAAACAAATCTTGCAACCATGATGAAAAGCCTTCAGCAGCCTGCTGAGGAATCTCTGTATGAATCTATGGCTCTTCAGACCAGCGCCCCAACTCCTGCAGAAGACTCAGTGGTAAGTCATAGACAGTCAGGACTGGGGAATTTGGGGGTGGGTAAAGAGAAAAGCAGAGATTGCAACTGATGTATGTTTATTTTTATTTCAACTGGTAAACAATGACTTTCTGAAGGGCTTTGAGAACCTGAACATGGGGACTCCTGTGGGATTGAATGTATCTTGTGTCTCCTGCATTTATCCATGCATGAGTGGAGGCAATGAAATGGACAACTGGAACAAGAAACAGCTAAAACCAGAAGAATAAATACTTGTTTGAAATGTTTTGGTTGTCATTTCTGTTTTTTGTCATCTATGTTAGAAACATGGTTGCACGCATGAAGTTGTTAAACGGCATCTATTACTCTCCATGATAAGTTGGAAGCTTTGAAGGAATGCATCATCCTTTTTTAGGCTGCAAAAAACACAGTAACTCTTTGAATAAGAAAGAGGTTGGTTTATGGCTTTCAGACCAGGAGGCTTACACACTGCACAAACCTACATGCAAGCATTTTAAAAGAAAAACAACTGTTTTTTTCCAGGGTGGATACACACAATGGCAGGTGGATTTGGTGGATATGCGGCAGGATTTTTTCCCCAAAACTTATTGTAATTTTAACCTAACATTAGGGGAAAGTAATAGAGGGTGAGACTGAATGGGGGCTAGGGAGAAAGAGGATGGTGGAGGCTGCCTGGGAAAAGAGTACAGGGGCCATACCATGTGCAAGCACCAGCTCTGGAGACAAACCACCAGCAAGAGCAGCAGCAGGAGCAAAGTATTAGGGGCCTGGCAGAAGCAGTGAGCACTGGTCCATTCCCTTTCTCATCCCTGGGGTTGTCCATTAAGTCCTATATTATTTTCCCTCTCTTCCTTGGGTTGCTGAAGATGCGTTTGGAAAGGAGAGATTTTAATTTCTCTTTCCTTACTTGGGACCCAGAGAGTTTTTGATTGATCTACTTGCATATGAATTCCCAGCCCACCACAACCTTTCTGATGCATACTTTGTAACTGCAGGAACCTGTACTGTTTCTTGATTCTAGTGAGGGCAGTTCCATGCTCAGAATCTGACATAAAGCAGTTTCCAACGTCTGCCCTGCTTGTTTGGATACTGTAAACCTTAACCATTGCCCAACCTTACTTTGTGGTAAGTTGTGTAGACACAGAACCTTTTTTTAAAAAAAACAATCCCAACTTTCTTGGCACAGCATTATTGCAGATGCTGTGTTAGTATACAGTTATTAGGAAGCAGATGTGTGGGAAGGTGTGACCTGGATGTCCAAATAATCAAATAAAACCATGAAGAGTTATCTGCTTGGTGGTGTATTCATGTTTGGGGGTGCCTTTGCAAGAAAAGTACATTTCAGGTGTTAAGTGTTTTTCTAAATTTTAATGCCTGTAAATGAAGTGCTTAGGTGATATATACAGCTTTACAGCTATTGACTTCAACACTATGTACAAAGCTAGAAATATATTGGCTCCATAGGTTGTGAGTTTAAAGTCTTTATGACTTCTGTGAAAGCGTTTGGCTCTATGCTATGCTTTTAATTTGGCTTTGTAAAATCCAGTAACTTTAACTCAGTTACTTACTTGTCATTTCAGTGCTGTGGATTGCTCATCTGATCCAAGTAAGGTTGGTCAATGGTTTGTTTAACTTAACTAAGGTTTACAGCTTGTTGCCCAAACAGTGGCAACAAGGGAGGCTGGCACGTCTGAAATCACCCAGTATTTTGCACTATACAGAAAATAGAGTTGGGGGACTCTCTACCCCAGCTTTAATTTTGGGGACTTGCAAAATCACTTACAAAAGGTAATAATCATAATAATATTTAATTTTATATAGCGCCCCCCTGCCATGGCACTCAGAGCATTTTACATACAACGATTTAACACAACTTTTAATCCTCACAACAACCCTGTGAAGTAGGTTAGGCTGAGAGAATAATGTAACTGATCCAAGGTCACCCAGTGAGTAAAGTTTTTCAGTACTGCCCCCTTACTAACAAGTAGATTCTACCAAAAGGATCTGCTTGTTTTCAAAATGTTTCCCATAAAGCCTTTATTCCCCCCTACCCATTATTTAAATCTCATCGTGTTGTGCTGTCAGTGCTAGTATTTGTGTACATCTATTGAAAGAGAGAGAGCGAGAAATACAGGAGGAAGTTTAAATTATTCCAGGAAAGAGCACCTTCATTTACCTAGCTGTAAATCCATATTGAAATTAATTTCAAGGAAAACAACCTTCATTTACCTAGCTGTAAATCCATATTGAAATTAATTTCAAGGAAAACATACCTTCATTTACCTAGCTGTAAATCCATATTGAAATTAATTTAAGGAAAGCATACTGTATTTGAAGGTTTCACATAGTGTTGGGTCATCTTTGTGTCTCCAATAAGCTTATCCTGAAACTTTATCAGAGAACGCCATGTTCTGCTGTTCCTACCCTAAACCACTCCTTTTTCTGCTGTTGGTTCAGTTCTGGATCTCCCTGATAAGGAAGACCTTGTTACATTATGGGTATTTTCAGACGTTACGAGATCACAGTCAACCACAGTCAATCCCGCGGTGGGGCCAAAGCGCCCTGAACATCTATGGGTGATTTCAGACGTGACGAGATCACGCTGAACCACAGTGAACCACGGTGAACCCCGCGGCGGGGCGAAAGGCCCCTGAACGTCTGCACAGCGTGCGCCAGATGTTGGCCACGCTGAATCTGCACATGGGTTCAATTTGAACCACGCTTCCCGGGCTAGCCGGGGGAAGGTCCCGGGAAGCGTGGTCAAATGGACCGCGGGCCGTGGCCAACAAAAAGTAACGTCTGGCCGCGTGCCACGGCCCGGGATCCCCGGCGGGATCCCGGGCCGTGGCACGATCGGCCAGACGCGGCGGCCGCATTGGCCCCGCCGCCCGCCCGTCTCCTCGGAGGGCGGGCGGCGGGGTGCGTGGAGGGGGCGGGGC
>QEPC01010335.1:193952-207584 GCA_003113815.1 Sphenodon punctatus
ATGTTCACCACAGTCAATCCCCACCAGGGGTCAAAAATAACCATGCTTCCGGAGCTCCGGCCCGGACCATCTCCGAAAGCGTGGTCAAAGCGATTCCCACCGGGAAACAAAAAAAAGTAATGACTGAACGGCAACCACCGGCCAGAATCAAGCAACATGATTCCCAGCCAGGGTCAAAGCATGCAGCATTGCTGCCAGGCAATGAGCAACAACACAGGCCGGGGAGGGAGATTTAAAAGGCACACATCAGCAGGGGGACATGGCAGGATGGAGCGAGGCGAAAGGGAGAGGAGAGCAGAGGGTGAGAGAGCAAGGGAGGAGGTGGAGGAGGTGCAGGCGGAGGAGGCGGTGGTCGTGCTGCACATGGAGGTGGTGGAGGGACAGCAGCAGCAGCCGGGATGAGTCGCCCCAGCGCTTTCCGGGTGCTTTGACCATGGCCCGGGATCAGCGTAACGTCTGTTGTGCTGCCCTGGGCCGTGGTCTGCCGGTCGTATTCCCTGCCGTGGTCTCGCTCCCGTCACGTCTGTTTGGGACCTCTCTTGCCCACGGGGGGTGGTTAGCCAGTTCGCCACCACTGGGAATCCACTGTGGTGAATCGGGCGCCTGTAACGTCTGAAATCACCCTATGAGTAGGGTACCCCTCCTGATCACCTATCAGCTTTTGAAACATATCTTCCTGCAGCTGCAGAGAATAGCTCCTGTAGCCCATTATTCTCTAAATGGTTTCTCTTTATGGGAGAAAACTCTTATTCCCCACTATTATTCAGGGAAGGCAATAATTTGCACATAACGTGTGCAAATGTGTACATTCAATTCACAAGACAGCCATTGGTTTTAAATTGCTTGCATCCACAGCTGCCTGAATTGTGCCCAAGATCATCCTACCTCCCATTATATATGTCTTGAACTTATAAATTTTGTAGGAGCCGATTAATTACTGAAAATCAAAGGAGGTGATTTGCACACAAATAATCGGATTTCTGGAAATGTTTTTCTCTGCTTGCTACTTGGTTGTACCTCTCTGTCTAACTTATCCTTTAAACAGGGGTGGGGGACCTTTTTCCTTACAGACACCACTTTGAAAATTAGTGCAGGCTCCAAGAGCTATGTAGAAGTTGGGGGCAGGAGTTCTTAAGGGGTGTACACAGGAAAAAGAGGGTCCAGATCATGGATCTGTCCCCTATCCTTGTGAGCATACCTTCATCTCTGCACCCTTATCCTTAACTCATTCTTTCAGTGTTTGAGGGGTAGGGACACTGGATCCAGGGGCCAGATCCAGGAACTGGCAAGATGCCAAATAAAAACTAACAGTGGGACACATTTGGCCCCCAGACCTAAGTTTCTCCACCCCTGCTTTAAATTAAGAACTTTTGCAACACTTCTGTGGGGTGTAATGCCACCTTAAAGATAAGAACACTGAGGCACAGAACACACCAGAGTTGTGCCCCAGAATTCAGGACATTTTGGTTCCTAGGATGTTTGACCTAACCTCTAGGTTAGATCCTCTAGAGCTTCTAGGTTAGAACCTCTAGATCCACTGCTGGTCTCAGACTGAGCGATGCAACTTATTTTTAGCATAAGGAGCACAGATTTGAGCAACTGGACAGAGCTCCGTGATTCTAGTACCAAAATGCTGCCTCTTCCACCTTTGACATCTCTGGGTGAAAACAGACATGATGCTAACTCCACTTGAACACCATTTTAACATTTCTTATGCATGTGGCAGGGCTGGATTGGTGCCCCCATGCAGCCCTGCAACATGCACAAGAAATGTTAAAGAGGTGTTCAAGTGGAGTTAGCATCATGTCTGTTTTTCACCCTCTGTCTATGCTCCCCCTTATAATACATTACCGCCTCTGTTTACAAGGTTCACATAAGGAATGTTTGAACCTGAAAAATTTCTTAAAAGGGATGAGCCTTATTAGTGTATATACATGGGTCCCAGCAGCTTTGTCATCTAGTAAGACTTATGCTGCAGTGGTCTCCATAAAAAGAATCCTGACAGTTCACAGGATCTATATTTTTAATGAAAAATGAAATGTAAAAATACTAAATAATTAATGTAAAAACAGTGTTGTTGCTTACACTCTTGTTATAGGTCTACATAGGTCATGAATATTAACTTTTATAATTCAAGTTTATTAAATTATTATTTTTACATTTCAAAAATAATGTATTTTTGAATAGATTATTCAAAAATACTTGGGGGCTGCTGAGAACACATGCCGTCATCCTTAAGATACCTTAAAATGCTTTTGATCCCTTTAGGTTGTAATACTTTTAAGAGTTGCTACTAGAGAAGTTTATTATTGTGAGGGAGGGAAGTTATTCTCAAAATGTGTTGAACAGCAATGAAATCACCCCATAGCAGGGAAGAAAGCCACCGTGCAATGCTGGACTGCATTCACAAGTTACTGTGCAAAATTCAACAAGGAGCATTAGCAAGCCCCTGCTTAGCATATTATTCAACCACTTTCACCAGCCCCACCCCCGTTTTGCATAAAACACTCAGTAACACATATTTATTTATTTATTTATCACATTTCTACCCCGCATCCTCCCACACAATGGCGGCTTGGAGCAGTTTGCTGCAGAAACCAATTTACTTGTGTTGATATTTTATGTCATGTCCACTCAGTTTTTGAACAGCAAGCAAACTTACTTGAACAAGTCTCCTAATGACATAAGTTCTAAACAAATTCTAAAGTTCTAAGGAGTGACAAGAGGAAACCCTAGTATTCAGGGTCATTTCAAGTGTGGTCATTGCTCTAGCTGTGCCAACACATTGGAATTACAGCATCTGTCCAATCCCTCCATGGGCAGTCGTATTTATTTAAATTCATTTACTAACTGCAGTTCCACCCATGTGGTATATATTATTGTTTGTCCTTATGGGCTTATTTATGTGGGACAGACATCGAGAACCTGACGATCAGGATTTTAGAACACAAAAGTAAAATTAGGTGTCTTGTTCTGGAGGCACCAATGGTTGCACACTTTGTTGATAAGAATCATACACCAGCTGACATATAAGTCAGGTTGATTTAAGTAAAGGGCAGGATAGAAGTACGTTTTTGTTTCAGAGAGAATTCTTCTGGATACGTATGCTAGATACCTTGTTTCCTAAAGGACTGGATTATAAGATTGATTTTTCAGTATTTTTATAATTCATAAGGTGTTTTGTTAAAAGAACATGTGAGCATGTTCAGTCATCATGGATAAGACTTACATTTACTGCATGATTGATTAGTGAGCAATACAAACATTGTGTTCTTATAAGAATTTAGATTGTGTTCCAAGATGCGAGCACTTTGAGATACTCGCTCAACAATCATCTCATTAGATTGTTTGTGGTTAATGTGTACCATAACATAATATTTAAAGAATGTATTGTATGTAGGACTTTGGTTTTGTGAGCATTTTGTATTTTGTAATGTAGTGCCTTCACAGCACAGGTTTTCCTTCACTCACACTATATTAGGAGGTGGTGCTTCACACACACACACACACACCAATTGATTATCTATTCATTGGCTAGTTAGTTCATGTGTACAGCATCTCATTAATGGTTCTTTAGGAAGGGAAAGTGAAGGAGTATTTAAGACCAGTGGATAAAGGCTCTGTGTGAGTGGGGGTGCACGCTCCCATGTTCCATCCGCCTCCACAAATCCCTGACGCATGGAGCAAAGGGTGCCAATGGTGGATGCTCCGTGCATGGAGATGGCCTGCCAACCCGCCTCCACCCATCCCCCATGGAGGTGCTGTGGTCCATGTGAAAACAACCTATGACTTACCACTGAGTCTTCTGCAGGAGTCGGGGCCATAGACTCATACACAGGTTCCTCAGCAGGCTGCTGAGTGCTTTTCATCATGGTTGCAGCAATTTTCTTGCCTGTTTGGGGTGGTCTTCTAATGTTCAGGGGAGCACTGTGCTCAAACCAAGCCATAGGAGTTACGCTGCCAAGATTTGGTTTTTTTTACTTTGCTGTAGGCGACTCAGCAAAGCCAGCGGTAAGCGTCTCAACACTGGTGGTGGAGTACTAAGCTCCAAAGGCCTCACTGGGGTAGCATCACCAAGGTAAGTCATTTTGTGGAGGGGGTAATGAAAGCCTCTCTATCTCATCTGTGTGCCATTCAGAACACAGCTAACTTCACAAAATAGCCCATTTAGACAGACGTTGAATGGTTGGCACTATTGCACACCCAATGAAAAGGCTCTACAGTGGGCACCACACCTCTGAAGCTCTTTCAGATTGGTTCAGAGTGGTGGGATGAGTTTTTAGAGGGGTCACATGACCCCCTTTCTGCAAACCACCCTACCACCCCATTGGATCAATCACTCCTCTTTAAGCGAAGGGGATAGTGACCTGAAACCCATCTCTATTAGTTCAGGGTGATTGGATGAGTTCTTATAGTGACCACATGTGTCATGCTACCACCCCATTGGTCCCATTCCTTCTGAACCACTGGACCGAACGTGATGAACCCTTCACCCATTGGTCCAGCTCGGTAAGATGGGTTCTTAGAGGGGTCACATGGCCCCACCCCTTTAAGTGCATGTGACACAAAACCTGGATGTTTTACTGCCAGGGAAGGCAGGACGACTGCTGATGTACTGATTCTTATCAGATTGAAGGGTGATAAGGATTTTTGACACAGAGTAGGCCGCTATACTAGTCATGACCTCATGGACTCTCCTCATGCCTAAGGACTCTCCTCTTTATCCCATAACTTAATTTTCATAAGTATTTTTAGTGAGGAATCTTGCAAAAGGCTTTCTGAAAATCCAAATATTTTATATCAACTGGGTCTCCCCTTTTCCATATGATTGCTGACATCCTCACAGAATTCTAATAGATTGATAAGGCATGACCTCCCTTTTGAAAAACTGTGTTGGTTCTTCCTTATCATGTCATGCTTGTCCGTGTGCCTAATAAAAATGGCTCTTCCCTATCATGTCATGCTTGTCTGTGCGCCTAATAAAAATGCCTAATAAAATTCTTTATTCTAGTCTTCACGCATTTGCCTACTTCTGACATCAGGCTCTTGCCTAATAATTTCCAGAATCACTTCTAAAGCTTTTATGGGGGGAAAGATAATCGGTTGGGTTGACTACCTTCAAGTCTTCTGGAACAGAGGATGATTTCATTGACAAGTTACACATTACTGCAAGTTCATATCTGAGTTCCTTCTGAACTCTTGGACTCATACCATCTGGTCATAGAAATGTATTATATTTAATCAAATTTCTCTAAAAGCTCTTCTTCTCGTACACAATTTGTGACAGTTCTTAAGTTTTACCACCTAAAACCAAAAGACCTCCAGGGATGTTTCATGTACATGATGCATAAATTGTACATTTTATATCTATTGGTACTGATTTCATATTGTGACAGCTCTGACCGTTCAGGGAAGGATGGAATACAAATCCCATAAATATCATTATCTCCTCCGGGCCGGTATCCTGGAGCATGTCGGCCCCTGGAAGGCTGCGGAACCAGTTAGGATGGTTCGCCCCTGACGGCTTATGGAACCTGGAAGGTTCCAGACCACTCTAGGGGATGTTTCCTCTGATCTCGATGGCCACTAACTCTATGATCTCGTGATCATATGGAATTCCGTGTTGGTGGAGGCCATTGACCGGGTGGCTCCCAGGCTTCTGCTCCCGAACCACTGACAACGCAGGTCCCCATGGTATACGGAGGAGCTGTGGCAGATGAAGCGGGAAGGGCGGCGGTTAGAAAGACGGTGCCGTCACTCACGTGCTGAAGTTGACCGATTGCGGCATAGAGTCTGGTTGCGTACCTATGCTGTGGCGGTGCAGGCAACAAAGAAAGTTTTCTTTGCTGCCCTCATTGCATCTGCTAAGTCCCACCTGGTGGAGCTTTTCCGGGTGGTGAGGCGGTTGGTCAGTCCGGCTTCCCTCCGCCTGGACTTAGAATTTATTTATTTATTTATTTTATCACATTTATATCCCGCCCCTCCTGAAAACAGCTCGAGGTGGCTAACAATCTCAAAAAATATATAAAAATACAATCATAAAACATTTTTAAACCACTAATAAAATTACAACAATTAAAACCAGGGTACCACTAAAATGAGTAATACAATAAATAAGGGTGGAGGGAGATAAAAAAACCCTCCCCCCCAACTCCTCCCCAAAGGCCTGGGCAAACAACCAGGTTTTGCAAATTCACTGGATATGTTAAAAGGCTTGGGGCCAGGTAAGCTTCCTCCGGGAGGGAATTCCAGAATCATCAAATGCCCGCTGTGATTTGTTTGTTGACATTTTTGCGGATAAAATTGCTCAAATCCACCACAGTTTTGACACATTTTTTAGCAGTAAGTGAGCCAGAGGCGGTAAAAGCCCCATCTTGTCCTGTTTTGTGGGATGAATTTCAGGATGTGTCGCCCTCAGATGTGGGGGATGCTCTTGGGACTGTTTGAGCCACTTATTGTGAACTAGATCCATGCCCATCCTGCCTGGTCAAGGCCAACCGGGAGACATTAGGGCCATTGCTGGTGGGATTGTCAGCATATCCCTTGGGGAGGGCAGGGTGCTGGACTGTCTCAAGGAGGCTGTGGTGCAGCCCCTGCTCAAGAAGCCATCATTGGACGTTGATGTCCTGGCCAGCTATCGGCTGGTCTCTAACCTTCCCTTTTTAGAGAAGGTTATTGAACGGATGGTGGCCCGGCAGCTACAGGAGCATCTGGACCAGATTAATTTTCTCGATCCCTCACAGTCTGACTTTCATCCGGGATATGGCACGGAGACTGCGCTTGTGGCCTTGGTCGACGACCTCTCCCATGAGTTGGACCGGGGCCATTCGACCCTGTTGATCCAGTTAGATCTCTCAGCTGCATTTGATACCGTTGATCATGAGTTGTTGGTGACTCGGCTGCGGGACCGGGCAGGGATTGGCGCTCTTTCCTGACTAGGAGAACCCAACGTGTGGTCCTGGTGATTTTTCATCTTCTCCCTGGGACCTCACGTGTGGAGTCCCACAGGGTTCTATCCTGTCCCCTCTCTTGTTCAATGTGTATATGCAGCCATTGGGGGAGGTTGTTAGGGAGTTTGGCATACGGTATCATCAATATGCTGATGACAGCCAGCTGTATCTCTCTTTTTTATCTGACTCAGGTCTGGCAGTCTCGGTGCTTACCCGGTGTTTGACGGCTGTGGGGGATTGGATAAGGGCGAGCCGCCTGAGGTTAAATCCCGACAAGATGGAGGTGCTGGTTGTGGGGAAGGCCGGGGGAGTGGTGGCCCCCATCATTGATGGGGTCCGTCCTCCCCTGGTATCTCAGGTTCGGAGTCTGAGGGTGCTCCTGTATCCACAGTTCTGCCTAGACATCCAGGTGGCGACTGTGGCGAAGGGGGCATTTTGCCAATTACATCTGGTGCATCAGCTTACAGCCGTATGTCTCGGACTCGGATCTGGCCATGATCGTCCATGCTTTTATTACCTCGAGGCTGGACTACTGTAACGCACTCTATGTGGGGCTACCCTTGGTGTTGGTTCAGAGACTGCAGCTGGTGCAGCACTCAGCGGTTCATCTCCTAATGGGGACGGGCTGACGTGAGCACATTACACAGATGCTTCGTTCTCTGTGCACTGGCTGCCAATAATCTTCCAGGCACAATTCAAGGTGTTGGTGTCGACCTTTAAAGCCCTAAACAGCCTGGGCCCAGCCTATCTTCAGGACCGTCTCACCCGCTGGATCCTGGATTGGCCCCTGCGATTGGCCGTGGACGCCCTCCTCGAGGTCCCCCGGGTTTCTTAGGTGTCGACCTTGTGGAGGGCGTTCTCTGTGGCTGCAGTGCGGCTGTGGAACTCCCTCCCATCGGAGTTCTGCCTGACCACCGACCTCCCCTCTTTCCACAGACAATGTTAAGACCTGGCTGTTCCGCCATGCCTTTCCCGAGGGAGATGGGTTGGGTTAGGGTGGGGAAGGGGGTAATTTGTTTTATTGTGGGGTTTTTAATTGTATTATTGTTGTTTTAAAATTTGTTTTAATATGTTGTTAGCCGCCCTGAGATGCTTTTAGGAGGAGGAGGTGACATACAAATTTTATAATAAATAAATTAATTAAATAAATAAATAAAACAAATACCTTCTGTAGTGAAGAATGATACAAAGATTTTATTTAGCTTCTTTGCACTGACCTTATCTTCCTTGAGTGCCTCTTTTACTCCATGATGATCTAATGGCCCAAATGACTTTCTGGTTAGTATCCTGCTTTTGATGTACTTTAAGAATTATTAGATTCTGCATCTTTGGCAAGCTGCTCCTCAAATTCAATCTTGGCCTACCTTATAGATTGACTTTTAACTTGCCAGAGCTTATGGGTATTTTCCAACGTGATGTCATGCTTTGATCCTGCCTGTGGTGAGAGCTCTCACCATGGGCAGGATTCAGGCCCGGCTACTGAACATGCCAGTGGCTGGGGAGGGGGCAGGAAGAGGGTGGGGGGATGTGCGGACATGGGTCCACATGGTCCTGCCCCCTACGCTGCTCAGCATGGTCCCGCCTCCTCCCCGACAGGTCGGTGTGGCCTATGAGGCCGCCACACCCACCTGGAGAAGCTCCAGCCATGGGCAGGAGTTAGTTAGGGTGAGCCATCAGACATGACAACCCGCTCTACCATGTTCCGGGGTAGGCTTCCCCAGACCATGGCAGGGCTAACTCCAGGATGCATGCTGGCAGGGAGCCCAGTACACATCCCGGAGTTAATCCTGCCACGGTCCGGGGTAACTTTATTCCCGTCCACAGCAAACATCTGGCAGCCGGGAATAAACATGACATCACCATAGGTGGCCACACTGAAGTTAGCGTGGCCACCCATGGTAGCATCACATTTAAAATACCGCATGTTCCTTCCAAATGTCCTTATTGTTGATTTCTATTTTTAAAATAATGCCTCTGATTTTAACAGCCTCCTTTCCTTTGCTGTTATTCAGGCAGGTATTCCCTTGGTCCCCTTACACATTTTTTTTAACTTGGGTAGTCTGGGTTAATTTACCCTTGGGTAAAGATTACCATATGCTAATGTTTCATGTGGCTGCTCCTAATCCATAACATGGAAGTTGAGGTAATTTACCATTGGGTAAAAGTCAGATAAAATGACTTTACCTCAGTGAGTAGTTTACCCAGAGGTAAACGTTCTTGTGAACATGACCCAAAAGATATTGCTAAACTTAAACTAAGATAAACTATTGCCATCTAGTGAGCTCTCAAGCAAACTGCATTGTGAAGTCACTTTCCAGTCACCTTGTGGATTATCCGAAAATGTGTTGCATGTTATCCTTGTTCTTTATTTTAATTTTAATTTAATTGTGTTAATTATGAATGACAAAATCTACAGCTGGTATAAATCTTTGCAAAGGATCTGATTTAAAATAGGAAGGTCAGCCAAACACGTTTGGTGTGTCTGATACAAAACCATATATAGTTGGGGAAAGTTAGTTTTAACGTTGGGGGGGCGGGATTGTATTAAGGTGGATATGTGGTGGGAGACAGCAATGGGGGGGAGGGAGTCGAAGTGCAGGGTCATGAGGGATGGGAGTGTGGGAAGGCCATGACCCCTGAGAGGGAGAGAAGAGTATGACCTGGGTCAGAAGGCTAAGGGCTGAGAGGGAAAAGGAACTTCCCCAGGTGAGTGGGGGTGTGGGTGAGAAGTATTGTGGTCAGCCACAGTCTGTGTAAGAAGGGGGGACCTGGGCTTGAGGGGGATGGGAGCGACTCCTCCAGGTAAGAGATGGTGCAATGGGAACGGTGGATGGGATGGTTGGATGTGGGGTACAGATTTCTCTAGTGAGAGGTGTGGGCTGGGGAACCTCTAGGACAAATCTGTCACACAGCGGTGTTTTTATTTGCCCCCTTTCCAATTCCTGGATCTGGTCCATGGATCCAGTCCCCACCCCCAAGTACTGAAAGAGGAAGCTTGGGGAAAAGGAGCTGAGATGAGGGCATGCGCTCAAGGGTGGCTCCGTCTCGGATCCATGCTATTATGGACTTGCCCTTTCCTTCCCCTGTTCTGAGCACACCCCTTAAGCAGCCCCTTCCCCAACTCCGATGTAGCCCATGGAGCTTGTACTAATTGTCAGAATGGCCCATGGGATGATAAAGCTTCCCCACCTGAATCTATAGATTATATTATATATGGACAAAATTCAAATCCTTATACTTTATGTATAGATATAAAAACAATATGGTATAATATATAATTATATTGATTTATACTGTATATTTAAACAGGATGATAACCTTCATGCCCTTCTGAGTTCAGGAAATCCGTTACAATCCTATCAGAAGCAATTATTTTTTGCTACAATTGCCATGCTTCCTGTCCTGCAATATGCCTGAGCTAGCATATTCAAGAAGCTGTGTTTTCTCCCTGACAGGATGGGCTGCTTCCAACAGTGCCAGTTCATCAGAACAAAGCACGGAGAGGCTCACCTCCACAGAGGACTTTGGAATTGATTTCTAGGCTGGCTTGAACTTTTCCCCTTCATTGGCTATTGACTTGATGCCCAACTATAAATTATATGAGGCATTCCAACAGAGTAGATTATATAGTACATGCAAGAGGCTGCTTGTTTGCTGGGAATCTATTGGTCGTGGAAATGGAAGTGAAACCCCCACATAGTGAGAAACTGGCACGTTAAATTGAAAACACTAGGTCCAGTCCAATGTCCAGCTGTCAAGAGTTACCAGTATAAACACTTACTGCTTCAACATGCGCTGTCAGAGTGGTATCAGTTTGGCAGTAGAGGCAGTGTGGGAAAGTCTACTCTAAGGTAATGTGAACACCAGGAAGAGATAAGAGCCCTTTTAAAGCCTCAGGTTTCATGGTGGTTACAGAGAGAGGGGTGGTTGTCACATTGGTGTCAAATGTAAGAGATGAAGACAAAGTTCAGATGAAATCCTTTATTGGATCAACGACTGTTAGAGGGAGTATGGGACAGACTAAGCAGGATGGGGGAGGGGACAGCATTTGTCTTCCCAATCCACCCCCATGTCAATTTAGTTACAAGGGGAGGAGGAAGATCTTGAAAGGTAAAAGAGCATAAGGAGAAGTGTCAGTGAGCAAGCTATGGAGCTGAGGAGCTAAGAAAAGCTTGATGGAAGAGGTAGGTTTCTGAGACAGATTTGAGGATGTGGGGGGAGGGAGCAGAGGGTATGGATAGTTCAGGGAGGAAGTTCCGAGCACAGGGGTGAAGATGGTTTAGGGGCAGGAGACTTTGGGGTGGGTGCGGGTGGTAGCAGAGGAGGAGTGAAGTTCCCAAGTGAGAAAGTAAACCCTCCCTCCCCTCCATGAGACCTTTCCTTTGGTTACCTTCACATCTGCAGTGAGCAGGTAGAGGCAACGCTACTGGGCAGGGCCGAATACAGGAGCCTGAGGCAGCATCAAGTAACTTCCAGCTAGGCAGCAGGGAGGGTCAGCCTTTCTTGTTATTAATTATTATTATTATTATTATTATAAGCATTTATATAGCACCAGCGATGTACCTGGCGCTTTACAAAAAACAAGATAGACACGATCCCTGCCCGAGAGCTTACAATCTAAATACAGGGGTGCCTTTGTCTTCCTAACCCAGCCCCTGGTTCCTGTCCCAGCCCCAGCAGGTAGAACCCCAACACCTCAGCCCCTGATCCTTTTTGAGGTAGTCTACCCCTGGTTTGTTTTTGTTTTGTTTTTTTAATAGCTTTTTAAAACCCCACTCCTCTTTGTACAAACAAATGAAAATCATATGGCAAGGATAGCACAGAAACAGGATAGAGGGCAGGGGGGCTTGTTCTACGTAGGTTTAATTTAGGCTAGTTGGGTTATTTTAATTTGGCTGGGATTCTGAATACGTTTCGGTTTCCCTTTGTGAGTAATCTAAGGATTCTGTGATGCTTGTGAATGGGACTGGAACACCTGCATGATTTGAGACAAATACAGTCTTGTGGCGTCCTCCCCACATCTGCCAGAGTGCAACAAAGACATGCACAGCATGGCGCTTTGTAACCGGGCCGCAGCTTCGGTCGGTGTGCACGTCACAGCGTGGGCAATGCAGGGGGAGGGAAGCAGTGCACACAGGCGCACACCGATCCCTCTGCACAGAGCAACCACCGTTTTGGCCAATTGCTCAATGCGTGGACAATGGGTGGAGGAGGATGGGCATGCGTGTTTTGTGGGAGTGTATACGCATGCACACCCACCCACCATGGTATTCAGACAGGAGGCACCCACATATGCCCACTGCATGGGCATGCGTAGGTGCGTCTCATGTAAAATGGGCCTATATCAGTCAAAATTGTAAACCTGTTTACAGATGGCATGACCCCACTGGGAGGTCACAACCCATAATCTGGACACCTCTGGCCTAGATGGCGTCCAGGGAAGGTACCTTATATTTTCCAAAAGAGGAGTACAGTAGCTCCAGAAAGATCCCAGGACCACAAAACCAATCAAAGTACAATTTTACTTTGGATGTTTAAACAATCAAATCAATTGAAGCTATATATTTGCTTACCTGTCTCTTTAAATATATATTAAAAAGTCCAGCTTCTGTCCCAAAAAGCAGCTGAACAGGGCCAACGCGCACATACTCCTGTACTGTGAGTAAAACACAGCCGTACAGGAGGGAAAAGAAGGTGGGAGTAAGATGCACTTTATTCCAGGGGATAATGTTGTAAATTAGGAGGAAAGAGACGTAGTGGCAGGTCTTGAGAATATTTGAAAGGGCTGTAAATAGTCACTCTCTCCATTAGAGATTTTCAGATGTAGTAACGGGAGATTCTGGAGGCCTTATCCACATATATATGACTCCATCAGTTTGAAAAGAGTTAATCTGTACCAAACCCAAAACCAAGTTAAATTGATTCCTTATTGAATCAAGTTAAATTCACATGAGCAATCTTTAAATTGATTTAATGGGGGGGTTTAAGTCAGTGTGGTGTAGTGACTAAGGTACTAGACTTGGACTTGGGAGACCAGGGTTCAAATCTCATCCTAGCCAATGAACACACTGTGTGGCCTTGGGCAAGTTTCAGCCTCAGTTCCCCATTTGTAAAATGGGAATATATGTGTCTGTCACATTCTTGTCCATCTTATACTGTAAGCCCACTGGGGCAGGGACCCTGTCCAAAATCTATGACTGTAAATCACTTCATACGCCTCTAGAAATTATTATTAGTAGTAGGGTTTGCATCACTTCACAGGGGCGGCTGGTGGGTTTTGATGTTGGAGGGGCACTGGGGCAGTAAGGCCGGGCCGGTGGGCCTAGGGGTGGAGCCAGGGGGATGGTAGGTGGAGCCAGGGGGATGGTAGGCCAGTGGCATGGCATAACCCAGCAGCAAGCAGTTCCCAGGGTTAACATCGGATGGAAGAAAACACAGTCTACATGCACATCAAGCTTAAAATAAATAATGTATAAACCCAAAACACAGGAAGTTCCCAGGGTTAAGGGTCCCAGCAGCAAAGGCCCCCAGGCCTTTGTGGGGGGGGTAGAGGGTTTTATCTCCCCTACCCTATTTATTGTTTTATTGAGTTCCTGGGCCCTGTTTTAATACTTGAATTGTACTGGATATGTTTTAATTGCTTTTAGATATATTTTATATGTATTGTTTTTATTGTTGTAAG
>QEPC01010335.1:241823-255286 GCA_003113815.1 Sphenodon punctatus
GCCTGTTAACATTCCGGCGAAGTTGTAAGACCTGGCTGTTCGCCCAGGCCTTTGGGAGGGAGGGGTAGGGAGGGGCATTTTAGCTCCCCCACCTACCTGTTATACTGGAACTTAGTCCTGTTTTAATATTTTATAATATTTATGAGAGTTTTAATGTTTTATTGGACTGTATTTTAAATATGTTGGAAGCCGCCCCGGGCTGCATGGCAGGAGGGGCGGGGTATAAATTTTTAAAATAAAATAAATAAATAAATAGGGTGTGGGAACAGAGCTGGCCATTGGTTGAAACCAACTCAAATTTTCTTAACTTTTGAAAGTAACAGTTTTATGCATGAAAATCAGCATGAGCTGGTCTTTCTCCCATTTCTTCCTGCTGGTTCCTCATCAGGGGAAAGCCCAATGGCATCATCTTCACAGTGTGTGTGTTGTGGCTGCCAGGGGTATGGGGCTCTGAGAAGTTGCGGGGGTGCTGGATGCCTTGGCTGGCATTTGGGTGAGGTCTGATGTACAGAGCAAGCAGTCAGTCGCATGCTGCCAAGTTGCCTATGCAGTCATCGGTCAGCAAATGCAGACAATGGGCTTTAGTGTATTACTGATGGAGTGCAGGCACCACACAACCCTGCTGCAGTTCCAGATTGAGCAGGATGCAAGAGTGGGACCCCCAGAGAAGATGAGAGTAGGATCCAAATGAGACCATGACTTTTCTGGACATGTGTGCCCTCCCTGCCAGACGTTGGGCTGTGCCTAACAAAGGCCGGACCTTCCCTGCCACCTTTTTCTTATCAGGACCCTGATGGCAGTGAGGTTACACAGGGGCCCACTGGAAGTGCCTTGATCAGATGCTACAACTGAATCTCTTCGGGGAACCAAGTGCCTTGGGGTACAGGGGATATGAACCAACTGAAGGGTAGTTTCTTGCCCTAAAGGAGATTTGGACCCTCCCAAAAGTGCAGGGTGCCCTAGCAAGCAGGGATGTTTTCAACCCTCACTATATGGCAATAGAGAAGATGGTAGAGAGGGGGTACAGGAGGTGCATGCTTGAATGGGGAATACATGCAAACAGGGAGGGATTTCCTACCCCACAGCAGACGAGACTCCAGAACTGTGTGCTGTTAGCCACCAGCAGCTTGTAAACTGTGCTCTGTACAGAGGGTGTGAGAAACCCTGCTATGTACAGAGTGCCTGCTTAGATTCTGTCGCTTTAACATTTTTACTTTCACTTGTCAGTACAGGCGCTCAATAAAGTATGCGCCTTGGTCAATGAAGTCAGCATTCTGTGACTAGCATAAGGTTTCTGTGGCTAGCCAAGCACTGCAGGTGTAAACCCAGGTATGAACCTCTGTGAGTGGGCAAGGGCTGGCCTGCTGCCCGGAAGAAGGAATTGTCACATGTGGCTTCTTCCCATAGTTGGCTATGGCTCTGAGTCATGGCAGGGTGGGGGGGGGATACTGGGGGTGGGGGCTGGTAGGCAGAGTGGGGAAAGAAGGTTGTCTGCCTATGTGTTAGGCTTATCAAGCTAAACCTGTGAGCGACAGCTGAGTAGGGGCTGTTCACATGGTCGAGGAATACACGCCAGGGGCTGCCTTCTTATTAGGTTGGAGACACACTAAACATGTGAGTGGCAGCTGCATGGACTGAACACAGACTCCAGCAGGCTAGCCCCTCGTTTGTTAACACCCAATTGCCTACCTGACAAGGTGGTTGTGAGGGTAAACTCAAGATTGCAAAGCAGTCTGCTCACTGAAAATGCTATATAAATTATCAAAATGAAGAAGAAAAACGATGACCACTCAATTCAAATCAGTTTTAAGAGTATCTTGTACAAATCCAGGCTAAAATAGATTGAATTCCAAGGGTGTTGATAGACGATCCCCCTGAGAAGTGGGATCATCCAGCGCCGGCATCTGTCCCCCGACTTCCTCTCTCTGCCGTGTCTGCTGTTCAGACACGGCAGAGAATCTTTGTGCGCATGCGCGCCCTTTCGCGCATGTGCACAAGCCCAGGGAACCCGGAAGTGCGGTGTTAAGCTGGCACTTCGGGGATCCGCATTGGAGGGGGCAGGATCGCCTGCCCCCTCTGACGCGGGATAACATGCAGCCCGAACGGATAGACGAGCGCAAATAAAGGCGGCTGATCAAAGGATCAGCCGCCTTTTTTGTCTCGTCAATAAACGGCCCAACCTTCTGAGTTACATGCAGTGCAATGCCTAAAGAACACTGTAGGCATATTCATGTTCTGTGAAATGTAGAGTATGTTCTATATGTAGGATTTTAGAGTAACCTCTTTCCTTGCCGGCTGTTAAGTTCTGCAAGCAAGAACTAGCGTACATTTGATTTTGGAAGGAGACGGTTACCGTAGCTTGTTCCACAAAAAGCTCTATCTGCTTCAGTAGATCATCCCGCTCAGTGTAAGCATTGCAGATCTTCTTCTCCATGACAAACAGCTCAAAATGTTCAGTCAGGCCTATCACTGAACAACTACTGGTTAGAAATAAAGAGGAACTATGAAGCACAGTTTCATGTGTCAGTGTCCCAGTACAGAGTAGTGTCAAAACTCCAGAGAAAGCTTTGGCCTATACACCTCATTTATTGCCCTTCTTTCACGGCACTGCTTTTCCTAAGTCTGAAGAAAGTCACCAAATTATAGGATACACTAGTTACTTTCTAAAAATAAACTCTGTTTGTGTGTTGTTGTGGAGGCTTGATGTTTAATAAAAACACAGTTAAAGTACATGGTAATCAGGAAAAAAATTATTCTTTTCTGAGTCTTTCATCCACAAAGAATGTTTTCTAAATTTTAAATGAAAAAATTAATCTTTATTACCAAGGATAACAGTGGCATTATATGAGCTGCATATTGAATTAGTGCAGATCACAGGGGGGAAAGAAAATTGACCTGGGTACTACTTTCATATAGAAGTCAATAGGAGAATAAAGATGGAATATCGCAGTGTCAGTTTCTAGTCCTGTTACAGAACTGCCTTTAAACTCATTGTGCTGACACTCAAGTGTCTTAATTGCTAAATTCTCCCCAGAAACTCTGCTTCATGCAATTCCTAATGCGATTTCCTGTGCTGAGCCAATGTTTTGTGTGTCCTTCCCATAAGAGACATTGACTGCACTCCATAAGTCATTTTCTTTGGAGTAGCCCCACAGAAGCCCCCACTGGAGCAAGTGGTTTGTGCCCATTAAATATATATTTTTACTCAAAAGCTTTATAATGAAAATAACTAATTGACAGATTCATTTCTATCTTTGGATAGCTATTTATTTTATTTAAAAATGCTCACATGATCCTCCTCTTACAGATATTGCATTTAAGTCTCAGAATATTGAGCCAAGAGTTCAGTGAGGTGAATATATGACTTGAAATAAAATTCCACTCCGAGCTAGATTTACAGTTGGCATAACACAACAGAGCTCTATGGAATTCAATGGAGGAAAGCCAGCTTGCACTCGCTGCAGCACTGAGCACGTATCTGCCTCATGTATACTCGATCCTGTCATAAATTTTGTGTTTTTCACCCATTCTAAAAAGACCATTTTCCTACACAAGATGTTTTTAACATAGCCCAGAATGGGCCATCACTAGATAATCACACCTACTGGTCTTCAGCCTTGCCTATAGATAATTGTTAAACCAATTTACTGACAGGGCTAAAATGAGATCTCGCAAAAGTGAGAAATCTCATTGAAATCCTAGCTCTTGGTTTGTCTCAGATGAATTGAGAACTGGAATGGTTTCACTGAGTTCTTGATGAGAAAATAATTTTTTCAAAAAAATTGTTCTGCATGCTCTTAAATGGCCAGACGGTTTTGTGCATGCACAAAATGACAACCAACAACATCCTTAACCAAAATGGCAGCAATGGTGTCACTGCCATTTTGGTTAAGGATGGCAGTCATTTGCACATGCACAAAACAGTCCAATGGCCACTTTGCGCATGCACAATCCGCTGCTCTTAACCAGAATACTGTTGCCACCATTTTAGTTAAAGGTAGTGGCCTTTGCACATGTACAATGATTTTTTTATTATTTTATTTTCACCTGAGATCTTGGTCCTTGTTCTCAAAATTGTAAGTTTTCTCATGAGAATTATTTTTTTTCTCATTCAGCCCTACTGACAATCTATAACAGTGAGAAAAAGAGCCAAGGTGGCACCTTAGAGACTAACTGATAAAGATAAAGCTCTTTCAGATAATGACCACCGTCATCGGATACTAGCAGGTAGCTGATGCAGGCTTTTGCCTCTGAAAGATTATGCCTCTTGTTGCTAGTTAGCCTCTAAGGTGCCACTCTGTCCCTTCTTCCATCTGACTTTACGCTAAAGGCTCACCTGCTCTGTGCTCATGGAAAGCAATATCAGCATGAACACTTCTAGGTCAGTCTTAGGGAATTGCACTAATTTAACGCAATCCATGGTGAAGCCAATTTAGCAAATTCAGTGCAAAAGTTGTGAGCTGACAAAGTTTGAGTTTAAGAAACACTAAAGCAGAGTATTCCAAAAGATTGCTTGTGAGACCCCATTATGAGACTAGGGCCACTTTTAGACGTGCGCGGCAAACACACTGCATAAAATCACGTGTAAATAAACATCCTGCATGTGGGATTCAGGTTGCTTGCACATATTACTGAAATACCTGAGTTAGAAACTCAGTGTTCTTTGAACTCACATGTATTTTGTGATGGGAGAATGCACACATTAGCTGACTCGCAGGTATCTACAGGCCACATGGTTAGTGAACATCTGCAAGTGAAACTTCCTTATCTGTGCCCATGTTACCCAAAGATCTGTGAGTTTGGGAGCAGAGGAAACCCCTCCTACCTCCTTTCCATGTATCCCTTGTGAGAGTTCATTTCCTGTCATGTGACTCCCCAGGCTTCAGAGTAGTTTGCTCTCTCCAGGGGTCAAGAAAGGGATTGTAATCTGCTTCCTCCTGCCTGTAGTCTCTATGATTAAAATGGCCATGAGAAGACTGGAAGCCAAATCTCCCGGTTAGCAACGAATGAGTATGTTTTGGCCACATTGCATAAGATAAAATCGCACTGTGACTTATAACACCCCCGAGCAACAGGGCAAGATTTTCAGCCCTGTCAAACTCATGGGATTTTTTGTACCTCATGCATTTTGCTGCTTGCCCACATTACTGAAATACTGTGAGTTTCTAACTCATGGGTATTTCAGTAATGTGGGCAAGCAGCCTTAGACGTGACATTTTGCATGTTAAAGCCAGTCGCGCATTCTTTTAAAGGCACCAATTAAATACCCAACATCGAGGTATTTAATTTGCAGCTTTAAAGGAATGCATGACCGGCTTTAACGCGCAAAATGTCACGTCTAAATCCCACACATGGGATATTTACGTGCAGTGGGATTTTATGCATGTTCGCTGCGCACGTCTAAAAGCAAATATAATCACATGACCTCAGACAACAACAAAGGCTGTTTTTACACAGACGCCACCCCCTCCCCCGTGGCAGCACACTCATCCCCACAGCTGCCTGTGTAAAAAGGGCCAAAGACATGCAAAGTATATCAGATTATCAAGCAGGTTGCAATCCCATCCACTAACAGAACGGTCCTACAAAAGGTCCCAGTTTCGGAACCCCCATGCTGAAGTGCTCAGCGATAGGACTGCAGAAATAATAGCCTTAAATTGAGCATTGATCCATAGTCAAAATTCACACAGCTCCCAATAATCCTTGAAATCTTAGACCAGTAGTCGGGGCAGTTTCATGTTTGTACAATGAGCTGCAGAATATTATAAGCCTACCAGCACTTGTAACTAATATGTTCTAGAAAAGGGTTCTTTGCAAAGTTCACTTCCCCACCCCCAATGAATTGAGGGTGAGTTTCGCAGAGAATTTCAGTGGGGGTAAGAGCTTCATTCAGCACATTGCCATAATGATGATGATATATTGCATTCTCATCTACAGGTGGGAGGTTGTATCATCCCTATGCAAAGCCACTCCATAAACATAGAGGGAAAAAACACTTTAATATTTAACAACTGGATTGAATTTTGCAAGACTGTATTTTAACCCTTCTAAACTGGGTAACAGGTTAACTCAGACTGTTGATGAGCTTAGCAGGAAGAGAAAAGTTAACTATTAAGCTGCATTTGTCTAATGCCAACCCCTATTCCCTGGAATGAGAGATAGCAGAGCGAAGAAATCAGTCAAAGCTGGGAAGAAACAGGGGAGCAGAAGAGTTACAGACACTATCACAGGAACAAGTTACACTATTTAATTCATACATAACCTACCACGGGGTTTTCTCTGTAAGCTTATTAAGGAGCCGGCTCCCCCAAATACCAGCCCACTCAGGCTTTACTCCCCCCAAGTGCCAATTTACAGTGTACACAGTGCCAATTTCCAAACTGTTATATAATAGCACAATCTCTTCCCCAGTTCCCATTTGTAGCAAACCCCTCTCCAGGTCCCAGCCCACCTATTTCTTGCTTTGTTCTTTCTCTCGGGCTCCAGAGAGCAGCCGAGCAGCCCTAAAGGCACAAGGCTACCACTTCCTGTGGCCCAGTTCTTGCAGTTCCTCCCAGGTAATCTCCATGCTGACTAGGATCTGCCCCCTTATATCCCAGCAAGCCTGGTTATGTGACCAGACCCACTTCCTGTCACCTGATATAACTGGCCCTATCTGTGTTAATTAACCCATAACAACCCCTTACTAACTGGGCCTCTGGTGCCTTAAAGGAGCAGGTGCTGTGACTTGCCCACCTCTGGTCTGCTCCCTAGGGGTGGCACCCGTGCTCTGCTAGGACTTACTCAGCCCATTCTCAGGCCTGGACCTTCTGTCACATAGGGACATCTACAATTACATCACAGATCTATTAAAATAAAGAAGTCGAGTTACCTAGAGCATTACCAGTCATGTCTCTGAAACTGATGTCCCACCAGCTCAGCACAGCACTTCAGCACGTGTTCATTTCAGTCCCTATTTAATTAAAGTTATCAAAGGTTGTGAAAAAACAACTATAGATTGGATTTCGCCCCAGGGCCGCAGGTTCCCCGATCCTGTCTTTCACAGGGTGAAAACAGACATGACGCTAACCACCCTTTAACCACCCTTGGTGGTCATTTATGCATGTTTCAGGGCTGCATAGGGCACCAGTACAGCCCTGCAACATGCATAAATAACCACCAAGTGTGGTTAAAGGGTGGTTAGCATCATGTCTGTTTTCACCCACAGTGCTGGGAAGCAATTAGGAATCATTCCAGGAATCCAGCAACATCAAAACAGAACTTGGATTGTTAGAATCAAGATAATTTCTCTGCTTTATCTCAAACTTCTCATTTAATTGCAGCCAAAAAAATTGTTATTTAATAAGAACTAAGGCTATCACCTGGTTAAAATCTCAGTGAAATGCCCAGAAATGTAATGATGCTGCCCCATCTGATTATGCATTTCTGCAGTTTATTTAGAAGTTCAAATACCAAATTGTACAAGAGAAAGTGTCTACACAAAACTTCTCTAAGTAAAAGTTTGAAATAAATATTACCAAGTCAGAAAATGTTATGCTACCTTAAAAATAAAACCTTTACTTCATAATCCAAGGATTATCTTCACTAGCACCAAAACTATAAAGGAAGGACTGTTTATTTAACTAGCTGTACATTTAATGCCCTGTGGCCTGCCCATCAGGTTCCAGAATAAACATAAACTCTTTACCTTGCCAATTTCACTGTCACTGACTTCCAAAGGCCCTGCAAGTCTAAAGTTCAGAGGCAGGGCCATTGCACTTCACCGCTCTACCACCCTCTGGGTGCGGGGTACAAATTGGTTAAATAAATAAGATAAAATTGTTATTTTTCTGGTGACTGAAGACACTGAAATCAGAAAATCTTACTGATGCTGGGAGGACTTTATAAAGTACATGCACACACAGTTTATAACAAAAGGAATAGATACAGCATCAATAGAACACGTGTCATATCCAAGTTCACATATAATATCGATGTCACAAGCCCCGTTCAATGGCCCTTTTCCTTCTCTCTCAACAGCAGTATACCATACTCATACCACAGACATCAATATTATATGCACGCTATTGATATGGTTCGCGCAAACCCCATCACGCTGTCTTTTTTCTTCTTACTCAACAGCAGCACCGCAGGGAATTTGAATCCAGGACCTCTTACCCCCCAAGCAAGGACCTTATCTCGTCTAGACCAACATGCCCTTGCACCTCAGTGCTCTCAAAGAAGCCATCTAGCTGAGAATGGTTTTGTCCATTGACCCCTAGGTTTTATGGGTCTGACACGATGCTACACCACTCTGCAGATGCAGAGGGTGCTCAGATTCCAGGATCGGAGCCCCATGCACAAAAATGGACGTGAACCTTTGATGGGCAGGAGCAACAAAAGAAATTTCTAAACGTACAGCCTTTTCCCCTCCTACTTGACAACAGCAGCACCACAGGGAATTAGAACCCAGGACCTCTTGCTCCCTAAGCAAGCTCAGGGCAGCTAACAATTACATTAAAAATATAAAGTATAATAGTACAAATATGATAAATAAAATATAAACATAAAACAACAATATAAAATCCACGTAATGGGCTGCCAAGTAAATTCAAAAGAATACAAATAAATACAAAAGCGCATCCCCCGCTCCACCTTCAGACAGGCGGCTGGATGAGTGACTTTTGGGTGGCCATCCATGGTAGTACCTCATTTAAAAACACCCCCAGTATGATCTAACAAACCTTTGCACACAAGCTGTGGTGAAAGGCAGGGACGCAACTAGAATTTTGTTAAGGGGGCGGCCATGACCTGAGCCCTAGCACCTCCCTACCCTGCTTTTCACTTCCCAAGCATAAGCAGCAACAGGGGGTTGTTCCACTCTCCTGGCTATTGGATCCTAGGTAACAAACCAAAAATCAGTACAGTTTTGGTGATTATTTAACCTCAGGTGTCAACCTGGACCATATGTTATAATATAGTAGATGTATACATTTCCTGTTTTTTTCCCTTCCCAGTCCTCTCATTATCCGATATTTAGTTGTAATTATTATTTGTTTATTCTAAAATTTATATGCCACCCGCTCCTGCCCCAGGCATCTCGGAGCATTTTAAAACATATTAAAACAAACAATTATAAAACTACAATTAAAACAATATAAAACCCAACCCACCCACCCTATCTCCCTCAGGAAAGGCCTGGCGGAACAGCCAGGTCTTACACTCTCTACAGAAAGAAGGGAGGTCGGTAATCAAGCAGACCTCCAATGGGAGGGAGTTCCACAGCTGCGGCACAGAGAATGCCCTCCTCATGGTGGACACCCCGGAAATGCGGGGGACCCCGAGGAGGGCGTCCCCGGCCGACCGCAGGGGCCAATCCAGGACCTGGAAGGTGAGGCAGTCCTGCAGGTAGGTGGGGCCCAAGCCGTTTAGGGCTTTAAAGGTCAGCACTAACACCTTGAATTGGGCCCGGAAAATTATCGGCAGCCAGTACAGAGCGCAAAGCACTGGTGTAATGTACTCATGTCAGCCAGTCCCAGTCAAGAGACGGGCCGCGGCATTGTGCACTAGCTGCAGTTTCCAAACCAGCACCAAGGGTAGCCCCACGTAGAGTGCGTTGCAGTAATCCAGTCTCGAGGTAATAAAAGCATGGATGACTGTGACCAGATCCAAGTCTGAGACATATGACCTAAGCTGACACACCAGATGTAATTGGCAAAATGCCCCCTTCGCCACAGCCACCACCTGGACATCCAGGTGCAGCTGCAGGTCCAGGAGCACCCCCAGACTGCAGACCTGTGAAACCAAGGGAGGACAGACCCCATCAATTATGGGGGCCATCATTCCCTTAGCCCTCCCCACAATCATCACATCCATCTTATCAGGATTTAATTTCAGGCAGCTCGCCCTCATCCAGTCCCCCATAGCTGATAAACACTGGGTAAGCACCAAGACTGCTGGTTCTGAGTCGGAAGAAAATGAGATATAGCTGGGTGTCATCAGCGTATTGATGACATCTTACCCCATACTCCCTGACAACCTCCCCCAAAGGCTGCATGTACACATTGAAAATGAGAGGGGATAAGATGGAACCCTGCGGAACCCCACAAGAGGCCCCGGGGGAAAGATGGAAACTCCCCCAGCACCACATGCTGGGTTCTCCCAGTCAGGAAAGAGTGGAACCATTCAAGAACAGTTCTGCTAATCCCTGCCCGGTCCCACAGCTGAGTCACCAACAACTCATGATCAACGGTATCAAATGCAGCCGAGAGATCTAACAGGATCAACAGGGTCGAACAGCCCCAGTCCATTTCACGGGAGAGGTCATCAACCAAGGCCACAAGCGCAGTCTCCATGCCATAACCCGGACAAAAACCCGACTACAAGGGATCAAGAAAACTGACATGGTCCAAATGCTCCCAAAGCTGCCGAGCCATCACCCGTTCAATAACATTCCCTAAAAATGGAAGGTTAGAGACCAGCCAATAGCTAGCCAGGGCGTCAACATCCAAATATGGCTTCTTGAACAGGGGCTGCACCACTGCCTCCTTGAGACAGTCCGACACCCTGCCCTCCCTAAGGGAGGCACAGATTATCCCCGCCAGCAGCGACTGCAATATCTCCCGGCAAGCCTTAACTAGCCAGGATGGGCATGGGTCTAGTTCACAACCAGTGGCTCGAACAGTCTCAAGAGCATCCCCCGCAAGGGTGACACAGCCCAAAATTCATCCCACAAAACAGGACAAGATGGGGCTTCTACTGCCTCTGACTCATTTTCTGCTAATAAAGTTGCATCAAAACTGTGGTGAATTTGAGTGATTTTATCCGCAAAGAAGTCCACAAACAAATCACAGCGAGATTTGATAATTCTAAGTCCAGGTGGAGGGAGGCCGGACCGACCAGCCCCATCACCACCCGGAACAGCTCAGCCAGGCGGGACTTAGTGGACGCAATGAGGGCAGCAAAGAAAGTCGTCTTTGCTGTCCACACCGCAATGGCATGGGTACGTAACCAGACTCTATGTCACAATTGGTCAACTTCAGCATGCAAGTGACGCCACTGTCACTCTAACTGCCACCCTGCCCACTTCATCCACCACAGCTCCCCCGTATACCACGGGGAGCTGCGTTGTTGGCAATTCAGGAGCAGGCACTTGGGAGCCACATGGTCGATGGCTTCCGTCAACACGGAATTCCACATGGATACGAGATCATCGAGTGGGTGGCCATCAAGGTCAGAGGAAACATCCCGTAGAGCTATCTGGAACCTTTCTGGTTCCATAAGCCTTCGGGGCAAACCAACCAAACTGGTTCACACCCTCCCGGGGGCCAACATGCACCAGGATACCCGCCTGGAGGAGATAATGATCCGTCCATGACAAGGGCTCTGTTGACACCTCCCCCACTAACGGATCCCTCGCCTCAAAGCCTGTGTAAAAGATCATGTCCGGGTATGTCCTCCAACATGTGTGGGGCCCACTACTCTCTGAGACAGGTCCATGGTTGCCATGGCGGCCATGAACTCACGCTCTACCCCTCTAAGACTGGTGTCGGCATAGATATTGAAGTCCCCCAGAACTATTGTTCTGGGGGACTGGAAGACCACCTCTGACACCAGCTCGGTCAGTGCGGGCAAGGAGGCTGCTGTACAGGTGGGTGCCCGGTATACCAGCAGTATCCCCACTCTGTCTCCGGCCAAATCCAACACCAGATGGAGACCCTCCACACCCATGATGTGTTGCACAGGGAAACTCCTCACAGACCAGGTATCCTTAAGAATAATGGCTATACCGCTGCGCCGCCCCCCCCACCACTGTAGCCACGACTGAGGCTGCACAGAGTAGCCAGCTGGAACAAGGTCAGCCAATATAGGTCCTGACTCAGTGTCCATCCAGGTCTCCATAACACACACAAGGTCGGCTGCCCAGTCTAGGATCATCTCCCGGACCATGGTTGACTTATTAGCCACCAACCTCGCGTTTACCAGCATCAAATCGAGGCTCAGGGCCCTCTGATCACCAATCACCTCACCGCCTATCTGGGGGCCAGTAAGCGGGACATGTATGCAACATCTGTCCTGCCTTACAGCTCGAACTTGCCTCCCAGAAGAACCATAATTCCCCCAGCCCAGAACGACCCCTATGGCTGCAGCCCACCCACCCCAGTCCGCTCCCCTGACACAGGCTCAGGCTCCCCACCCCCACTCGGGCCATCGGGCTCACACACACCAGCCCGGCCTCACACCAAGGGGGTCAGCATTTCCCTCCCTAACCCAGTCCCCTTGCCCCCCTCCCTCCCTCCCTCCCTCAAGAAACAATTGATTCCCCCCACTCTTTTCCCTCCTTAAAACCAAGTACAACTCCCACCAATATTAATAGCCCCCTGGCTATTACGTTGTTAGTCTTCTGAGCTGCATTGTGAAGTGGTGCCTGGTGTAGACCTCATATTGAGATAGATAACAGAGTTGATGAGGAAGATGATTAGAATAGGCCTATAAGAAATTGAGAAAGGTTTCCTAAAAGTCACTGAGCAATAACCAACAAAAACCCAAACCACTGACACCCTCTTTAGAGAGTGATGGACAACAAGTTAAGGGCTTTTATGTGTCGAAGTGAATACTGTCATCACAAAACTATCTTTACAGAGATACACATTTTTCAGGGGCTTGAATCATCCAAGATTTCTGTACAATATCACTCCTTTAGATCCTGGGTTAAAGTTTGATGTCACTCTTGCACTGATTAACCGCTATTGGAATTCAGCGGTTTATAAAACTATCCAAAGTCTCCATGGCAGCCCTGGACTCCTTTGCTCTTTGTTAACTATTAACTTCCCAAATGAGATCCCAGCTGCTGATTTCCCTGGTTCCTCTCTTATATTAGTAGCATTTGCCACAATGGGTGTTTTCACATGGATGCGGGGTGCTCAGCCTTGGAGCAAGTTGGAGGGTGTGTTGATGATGGCCTTAGTTTTCCCTAAAATGGGTACAACCCCCCCTCTGCTGTATGACCAAGGGCCAACAAACTTGGACCCGGAGGGCTTGAAAGGACATCCCCCAAACATGGCCAAGGGCTGGCAAACGTGGGGAAAAGGGCTTGAGAGCATAGCCCCCCATTATGAGCAAGAGGGGGGCTTGTAAGACAGAGTAAGGATTGGGCCCAGCCACCATGGAACCCATCAGAAAGTAGGTTGCTCATGTGAAATACCAGCCTGAACCTGGGGGAAGAGAGGAAAAAGGGAAATGCCTGGAGTAAAGTATGGGGCCATTAAGAGGCATTCTTCCTATTCAGTAGAGCACCGATGACTGGAACTTGGAGCAGCAACCCCCACTCAGGAATAAAGAAATCCAGGGGTTCCCTTTGTGTCCCAGGAAGCTGATCGTTAGTTCTCTCCTCCTCTCCTTAACTACCCTCCAGCCACTGTTGTTTACTCTTTCCCCCTGTGTCAAAGATATCTTATGCATCTTGGATGGCCCTTTTTGTGATG
>QEPC01010335.1:295554-333081 GCA_003113815.1 Sphenodon punctatus
TGGTAAAATCGGACTCAGGCTGTGACTGGGGTGCTTTACAAGGATGGGTCCCTGTGTTTTGGGTTTATAAATTATTTATTTTAAGCTTGATGTGCATGTAGACTGTGTTTTCTTCCATCCAATGTTAAGCCTGGGAACTCCTTGCTGCAGTGGCTCCATGCCACTGGCCCCGCGTCCCCCTGGCTCCACCCCTATCCCCCTGGCTCCACCCCTAGGCCCACCGGCCTTACTGCCCCAGTGCCCCTCCAACATCAAAACCCACCAGCCACCCCTGGGGAGGCCTCTGCTGGGGGCTTGGAGGGATCTCAGGTAGCACGCTGGGATGGCCTCTGCTGGAGAGCTGGATTTGGACCTGAATTTGAAACCCCTGCTGCCGTGTCAGGTTGTGACAATACTGGGCTAAGATGGACCATTGGTCTGACTCAGTTAGGCAGTTTAGTTAGTTTAACAGGAAATCACACATCCATGAACAGCCAAAGGGAACATTTTCATTTTGGCCCCTTTAGGATTGAAATGAACTTATTCAGATTTTCCATTTAAGAAGGAATTCCAAACTCCAGACTTCATCCCACTTCAGGACAAAAAAGGCAGGACAATTTCCAGCCATACTTAGGGACTCTCCCAAAGAATAAGGGTGTTGATTCCAATTCTCTACTACTCCCTCTCTCTTTCCATCTATTCAAGCTCGCCTCACCAGCTGTCTCTCTGACATCTCTACCTGGATGTCTCAACATCAACTGAAACTCAACATGGCTAAAACTGAACTCCTTATCTTCCCCCCTCATCCTTCCTGTCCCCCTTCCCTGCCGATCCTCATCGATGGGGTCACCATCCTTCCCATTCCCCAAGCCCGTAGCTTAGGCTTCATGTTTGACTCACTCCTTTCTTTTAGACCCTACATCAACTCTGTTGCCAAATCCTGTCGCTTCTCCCTCCATAACATTGCTAAGATTCACCCTTTTCTCGCTGTCTCCTCTGCCGATTCTCATCGATCGGGTCACCATCCTTCCCGTCCCCCAAGCCCGTAGCTTAGGCTTCATCTTTGACTCACCCCTTTCTTTTAGACCCTACATTGACTCTGTTGCTAAATCCCTGTCTCTTATACACATCTAGATGTGTATAAGAGACAGGTGTACTCATATCCTCACCACATGGACCAACCAGCCATCATTTTTGATGTAACTAAGCCAAGCGCATGCACCTGGGACCTCGCATCCTCGTGAATGCTACACGCCTTGTCTCTCCCTCTGTTCCCCTTCCTTCGTCTCCCCCCACCCCATCTCTCAGCTTATAAGCCCTAGGGCAGGGACCATGTCTATTAAATTACTTTGTAAAGCACCAGGTACATTTCTGGTGCTATATTATAAATGCTTGATATTAATTATAATAATTCAAAATTCCTCTCAAGATAGGTTGTATTTTAATGGCTTCTTTTTTCAGATGACTTATGCTTTTCCAGTTCTCTGGAATGTACCATGCTCATGGGATTTCATAGGAGAGAATTAAGAAATCTCTCAGAGGGAGGAAGGAATCCAATTCATCTTTGTAGCAAGTGCTGGGGCAGGGCAAAAAAGTTCACTGCCTGCTTTCTGACACAGTCTGGAGTACTTTGATGTTACTGTGGGGACAGGCTGACGGAGTACAATGCATTCCGTTCACGTTTTGTAGAATTTTGCAGTGCAGATGACACTCCTGGGATTTTCTCAGAGCACTCGTTAGAATGAAATACTTGACTGAGGGTCTAACTCTAGGGAACAATACTGATAGGGGAAATAATTTTAGTTGGCATTCCCTGCAAATGCAGTCAAAGCTTTGGGGAGGAGGTGTTTGGCATACTTTGTAGAGTTATGCAATTGCTCTTATTTGAAAATAATTACAGCAGTTGGAAGACTCTGTGAAGGGTTTGCCAAAGCAGCCAGCTTGGCTCAAGATTAGATTGACAATCAAAAAAGTTTAAATATACCAACCCCAACTCAGGACATAAAGCAAAAAGGACACTCCTAGCAGCAAATTAACTTCAAAAATAAACCATCTAGATATACTGTATTAAAAAAAGCAAGGGTGCCAAGGGAAACATTGGTCGTCATTTATACTCATATCTAGCAGGACACACATGTATTGTTGAGCGTTGTTATCACCTCCACCGTCTAAAAAAAGCTACAAGAATCTCACTACTTCTGCAGACTCTCTCTCATGTACATCACCGCCTGGACTGCTCCTAATTCTTGTAGTGATAGGTGCAAGGTGATATTGCAGCCAAGCATCCAGGCCCATGCTTTTGTTAGACAGTCAATGTCCATTTAGAGTTGTCAGCTGCTACTTTATTCAAAATGTATATAGTAAAGAAAGTACTGAAGCTGGAAATACTATTACTCTGCAGTGGACCCAAAGTACATCAATGTTCAGCAGAGAATGCCTCTACTAAAGTCTCGTTGTTTTTGATGTCCACCTTGGCACAGTCAGCTTGCCGTCTCAGGCTGCTACCTCCCCAACAGGACTGCGTTCAGACGAATATTGCACGCATAGCCTTGCTCCTCCAGTTTAACTTCCCCGAGATGGGTCTTCACTCTGAAAGTGCTTTCATTACATGATTGATCACTGCCTGACGTAACCACTCTGCAGCCAGAGAGGACGCAGCAAGAGAGATACCGTTAGGAGCAGGGCTGGCTTTTCAGAGTTCATTGCCATAGGCAAAGCATTAGTATGTCTCCCAACCCCTCAAGCTCAGGACTTAAACTGCAGGGCAAAGAGTGGTCCTCTGCTGTTTCCCCTCTCCTTCCTACCACTATAAGCCCAGAGCTGGCTGCTTACATAGCAAGGAGGGGCGGGAACACACCTAGTTCATTTTTCTGTCCTTTAAAATTCACCTCCTTAGGCTCCTGCCTTTCAATGAAGATAGACCTGCTTGGAAAGGATTCCACAGAACAGAGCAGTGCACACCGGGAAGAGAGCCTCCACATGATGATTTTCCCTGTTAGTGTTTACACACAAGGAGAGGAATAAAAACTGGCCTGTATATATTCTTTATTGACATGAGTACTAGCCTTCAATAAACATGTCAACTGTGAACAAAGCAAGAGTACAAGTAATTTCAAGTTTTGCAGTTTGTGGGAAGAAGCTCCCCGATGCCTCCCTAAAGTCTGCTCTTTCGACTGCATACCAATGGTTCCCAAACTGTTGATTGAGTGGAAACGCCTAGTAACTCAAGGCAGTTACTAGCAATCATCTGAAAATGGGTGTGTGGATTTTTCTCCTTGCTCTGAATAGATGTGGAACAAGTATATACCGGACAAATTTGCATTATCCATTTTGGTTCTTTGTCAGACAAGTCTGGGGTTATAACCGGACTTTGTAACCTCAGACTTGCCTGGCAAAGAACCCTGTGAAGTCTAAAAGCTTGCATGCCTCCCCCAACTGTAATTGGTCCAATAAAAGATATCACTGTACTACATTCTCTCTATTTTGCAAGGGGTAACGCCAATCTTTCTGACTCTGGTTTCCAAAACTGTAGCAATTTTCCTAAATGACATAGGGTGGGGAAGAACTTTGCTACACCCATAACCCAACACATTTTTCAGTTAGGGCTGCAGGCTGGATTTGATCTATTAAGCTGCAGCATACAGGAGAAGCCAATGGGGTAATCACTACTCATATAGATGAAATCTGCATCTGTACAAAATCACTAGATGCTCAAAAAAAAGTATTCGAGATGGTACTGTTTAATTTAGCCAATACTGACTGACTTTGCATACTGACTAGAAGTTAAATTGCTGTTGATTAGGATGCTGTAGCTGTGTCTTGATAGGCAAGCTTCAGAAGAGGCAAGCTTAAGAGCCCTACATTGTATGTCTCACTGTGCCCTTCTGTTCACTCTATTTGTTTACAAGGTAGTAACTCCCAGTTTCTTACCTTGTGAGCCAGAGTATTGGCTAAAGCATGGGGAACCTCACGCCCAGGGGCCAAATGTGGCCCTCAGCAAGTTTTTATGTGGGCCCTTTCTCATGTCCTCCTTTTCATTAATACACCCATAAGCACCCCCAGTCTTTATGTGGCCCTTAGGACTCATACTAATTTTCAATGGGGCCCCTGGGACAGAAAAGGTTCCCGACCCCTGGGCTAAAGCAAAAAGCGTTAGGTGTACAAGAAGCATAATCAGTGGAAGAGATATTTAAACCAACCACATTTTGTGTTCCTGCTTGGTACATGTTCTCCAAAGCTATGGATCTGTAGTTTAAGTGTCCCATGTGTATGGCACAGAAAAGTACCAGGTACATCAAGAATATGTGCAGGTGCTGCTTGAAATGGTGTTCATACTAGTAATTACTGCTTTTGAATATGCTGAATAGCACTCAAGGCACTCTCTCACATTACTGTACACACACTATTTGCCTCGGGGGGGGGGGGGGGAAATCCAGGAGGCAAAGGAGGCACAGAGTTTAACCGAAGTCCACCTCCCTGCACATTTGTGCTGGCAACCTTGCAGGGGATTGCAAAGAAGGGAAATCCAGCTCTGCAGCCTCCAACAGATCGCTGGCAACAACGTACAGGGGACGCTCCCACATTATAAACCCCATGCACACACAGGCCCTCAGATTCTTTCCAGTAGGCAAATTATGCGCAGACAGTAACATAGGAAAGCACACCTTGGGTAGAATATTTTAGTAGAATGACTGACAAATCCAAGTAGAAATCAGTGAGTATGCCATCGGTTTCCCTTTCCTTTTAGACAAACTTTAAGCATCTCCCTACATGCATTTGATAATTTTGTTTACCCCTCAACTCCAGACTCAACGCCTGCTCCAATGTTTTCGTTCTCTACATCAGGGGTAGGGAACTTTTCTTTCCCATGGACCATTTTGAAAATTAGTATGAATTCCATGAGGCAGATAAATAGAACAGAGGTGGTTAAGGAGTATGCTCAGATGAGGGGGAAAAAAAAAGAGAGTCCAGATTGTGGATCTATGCTATGAATCCATCTACCCATGAATGTAAACCCTCGTCTCACTCTTTTCAGTGCTGGAGTAGGGACTGAATCCACAGACCAGATCCAGGAACTGGAAAGGGATCAAACAAAAATCAGCCCCAAGCTAGCTTTGGTACACAGGCCAGAGGTTCTCACCCCTGCTCTAGATATTTTTATTACAATATAAGCCTAGTAGGCACTTCTTACAACATTAAAAACATCTCAAATTAAGGTTACTAAATATCCTTCCCACCCCCTACCCCCATAAACAAGCTGCAGATGTTAAAAGAATCAGTTAGACAAAATTCCATCCATCAAATATCACCATCAGTACATTACACAAGCCCTTTAAAATTTTACATTCTCTTATTTACTTTCTGGCAGACAGCAGAGGCCAGACCTTTATGGTTTCAGTGCGTCTGTAAAAGTCCTTCAGTCTTTCCCACTGTGCCAAGCAGGATGATATGGGCAGATATTGTTGTTAGCATCCTCAGAAGCTTACTCAGCTGTAGCAGGATTTTGCATGGGAGAGAAATATGGGCTTCTGATGTTTGTTGAGTAATTAAGCTCTCGAAGCCATTAAATACATACAGCAGAAGTCAAACAGTACCAATCATCCCTGTCATTGGCTCATTTTTCCAGAATTTCTGTTCAGGTATATCAATACTATATTTGCTTTTAATGTACCACATTGTGCCTCTAGGTCAGCTTCATCATCTCTTGCCCAAAGGTCAACAAATGTTAGTTTAATCATCCTGGTATTGGCCATTTGACGACAATCATGTCCAAAAGGTGTCCATCTCTTCCTCATTTTTTGAATCATACATAGGCTTTCTTCATTGCTATCAGTCCATTTTGCTTTGAATATTCTGTGCAGATACTTGCACTGAAAGATATTCAATTTCTGCTAGATGACTATTATTTCTCTACGACTCAGACCCATAGAGGACAACAAGCATACAGTAAGTATTAAGTTTTTATTCCTGAATGTTGTACATACAAATATTAAGTATTAGCAGTTGAAATCATCCACCGAAATAGCACAAGCAAAGCTTTTCCAAAGAGGAAGTGGCATGTGATGGTTAGGAAAAAATTGTATGTTTCTTTCCTCAGGGATTCCATAAAGTTATTGGAAGAGTTAGTGTGGGTTTATGATACTTTTAACTGACCCTGTTCCATGGTTCCAAGTTAAAGATCTTATAAAAGGTTTCAGTAACACTATAGTAGGCCAATCTAGCACATTACTCCAGTAATGTCCACACCCAGTCTGGAGTCCTCCCTTGGTGAATCCTGCACTGCAATACTTCACTTATACATTGCTGGTTTGTGGAATTTACACAACACACTCTCCCAGAGAAGGCAGTAGCAGGAAGGGATGTTACCTTTTACAAACTGAAAAGGGAAATCATGAAGTTTCTGAAGCTAAATCTTCTCAGTTTCAGTTATGATTCCCCTACTTCATGGGGCAGTGATCAAAGCAGAGACATTCTGCTGATGGTAGACTCTCAGTACCAAATCTAAGTACAAAGGTGTTTGGACAGACTATACTTTTAACTACACCAGCATATAGCCCAGTAGATAAATCTACAAGTTAAGGCAGATCTACAGTCAACTGTGAATTCCCCACTGAAAGCTTTCACAGTTTTCACTTTTAAAGCTAAAACTGTAGCTTTCTATAAGAATGTAGTTACTCCTTTCCTTGCATGGAAAGAAAAACACAAATTGTTTGGCAACAATGCCAGACAGTAGATAACAATCATGGGTAAAAACAGTGCTTGCACAAATACATATACCCACTAGGTTTTGACCACGAAGGACAGAAATATTCATATGAAAGAATCATATAAGGTCTTAATGAGAATTTTAAAAAGTGTTACATAATTCATGCTGGTACATATGCAATGTCAATGTTCTAATTCCAAAAGCAGCACGGTAATCTCAAATGTTTCACTGGAGAATAAAATTATTATTGATACAAAAACACTACCTTTAGCATTTAAAAACAGTTTGCATAAAAGGCAGCATTAAGGAAAGCATATAGCTGAAAATCTGGGGCTTATTTGGCTTCCTGGAAAAAAGGTAGATTGTAAAGTCTCTTTTCAGATATCAAGCATTTATCAGAAGTGAAGGCAACCAAGATGGCTTCTTTATTTGCTTTCCCCAAAAGTCTCTTCTACCAATTCTCAATACAAAGCTTAATCAGACGTGTAGAAACGATACATTAGGGCCACAATCATTGCAGCTAGTGCAGGGATCACCCAATTGGTCCACGAACTAGAAAGAATAACAAAACGTATTTTCAGGTTAGTGCCAAGTTATGGGCTGAGATTTCTTTGGACAGGAAAACTGATTGAGATCTCCCCCCTCCAGCACCCTTCCAACAGTGAAGTTTCTTCTGTTTGGGAGAACATGAGTTGACATTATAACCAGTGCTAAAGCTGAGCTCCTGTCAGCAGATACAGCCTCTTTTACTAAGAAAACTTTAGTGAGGTCAGTGGCACAGCATAACGGAACTCCAGCTGAGCTTAAGCCATGGTCTGCCACTCAAAATCCAGTGCCATTCACTGAAAAGCAGATACTTTTCCAGGTTTTAACAGCAAGACCCCCACTGAAACTAACATAAAAAAGGCTTGAGTCACCCCAGTACTTGCAAGTCTCCCCTCAGAGGCTTCACTTCTAGGCAATTAACAGTAGATTATACCTGTATTAAATATGCCACCAAACAACTGTCCCAAAGTCTTGGGTATTTAGGGGCCTCATTATTCCCCCCTCCCCCAAATCACTCTGTCATGGGGACATGGTGGCAACACACCCATTTGGGGGGAGATGACACACATTTCAGGGATACGTGTAATGTAATATAAAGGGTTAACAGATCGTAAGCTCAGTTGGAGCAATATACTGAAACCAGTTGCCAGAGTGGAGGGAGAGATTCCCTTTGTTATAACAAGTGGGCAGATTATTGCCAAACAATGGCCAGGTCTGCCCTACCACCTTGTTACAATGACAATAAGAGGACACAGGAAGTCACCGAAAACCCTGCGAAGGGGAGAAGAAGAGATAGGATCTCTAGAGACTAAAAGGACACTTCCATCTTGGACTTGAAGGAGAGAACAGCTCAGCAGAAGAGCTGCTACAAACATGAACTAAAGACTTTTATATTCTCTAAAAGACTTGGGCCCGGCTTGAACATCAAAGCCGCGAGATACGCTGATGAACTTGAATTGAACCATAGGGTAAGGGGACAGTTAGGGAATCTCAGTATATCTTAGAATGCACGTACTTTGTGTTTGATTTATTGACTTGCACTATCTGATCAACAGCCTTGTACTTGTATATACTCAATATATGTTTTATAACCAAGTCTAGTGTGCTTGTGTGTTTATTTGGACTTGGGGGGTTCATTAGAGGGGCACTATCTAGGTGAGAGCCTAGATGAACCTTTTTTATATAAGAAAACCCCACTGCGAAGCCTTCCAAGCTACAGGTGGCCAGAGAAGGTTCTCTGCGTTATGGCTGGGCTGGGAGATCAAGGGGAGGCGTTTCTGGGAGGTGCAGACCTCCGAAAGCTCCCTGATTGTGGTGAAAGTTTTCTGATCACGTGGGAACCCATGCGGGAACAGGCAACTGGGTTGCAGCTGGCCTGGTGGGCATACGGGAGGACAGCCTCCAAAGGAAGAGAGGGCCCCAACCTCGTGACACACTCCCTTTCTGCATAGACTCTGTATTAAGGATGAGTCCTCCCTTGATAATCTTTTCCCCTTGTAGTCTGGGACAAACACACTCCCCAAGTAACTAAAACCTCAGGGTAAGGATGCCTGGTCTCTGCATCCTCAGCCTCCAATGTGAGGTGCAACCCCAGTGGCAGGGTGCATTGCTGCCCCGTGATCATCAGCTGGAACTGCCTGAGTGGCTGGAGCCAAACTCGACACTTGGTTAATTGCTGTCTGAGTCCCTGTAGTCATACAAACCTGAGAAACATCCCCAGAATCAGCTTGCCTTAAAATCACACCCTTCGCCAGAGCAGGCACAAGGGTCCCAGAAGCTCCTAATAATCCAGTCACCAGACAACCCACCCATAGTAGCCCTGCTACTAGTGGCCTTGTTAATCTGAGACCCTGCTGTCCTACCTCTACGTAGCTGGACTGTGGGAAAGTACCCCTTCAGCACTTGCATCCAGTACGCTGGCTAATGCCATAATTATCACACCCTTAAGAAGCCATAACCTGTGATCCCATTCCTACCCCACCTGGTTGCACCAACACTTGTGTGCTGGAAACCTAGGGGCACCAAACTGAGCACTGCTAGATAGCTCTTATTGATCCCCACCACCAGGTAACTGATGCCTGGTGTCAGAGCTATTAGCAGCTCTTCCTCTAGTGGGGCTCTCTTTGGACCAATCTTCCTACAGGCAACTTTCAATTAACATAATCTCTCTTTGTTGTTGGGCAAAGCCCACTGTTTAACCCCCAGAGGCAGAGTTCAATGAATTCTCAGTAGCTGGCAAGGCTTCTCCTGCCTCCTCAGGGCATGCTCACCCCCACTAGGAAGGCATCTGCTTATTCTTTTGTTTCCTTATTTACTTTAATATTTTCTTTTTTAGAAATCTGATTGTGGTCTCTAGTGCTTTCATGCCCTCTGGTGTGCTTTACAGTGCTGGTGCAAAATCTTTTATGGCACCATAAAGCACCATGGGGGTCTATCCACTGCAGTTGCTGCCATGCAATGCTGGTCAAGGAGGACACTAGTCCCTGAACCCAGCTGGAAGGGATCTCTGGCTTCTCTAGCTTTAATCCCTGTACTGCTGCCTGACAAACCACTCTCTCAACACCCCAAATAGTCAGGATGGGGGTCTTCTCACAGATGGCCATGCACGTTTATAATTGGGAACTCCTTATTTGGCAAGATTATGATCATAATATACATTTGTGTTAGCCACAGCAAGCTGCAGCCAGGAGAGTCATTCCTTGGTTTCCCTCCTGTTAGAACTGTCTGCAAGGCAGTCAGGGACTAAGTGCAGTTTTACGTAGGCACAGCTGGTTTTGCAGATCACTTATTCAGGCCTTGTGGACTGCAGTCTGGAAACCACAGACATATAGCATTAGCCTTCAGATATCAGTCTCTTAGCAATTCAGCTGTTACCATCAATATTGACAGAGACCCATATTCACCACCTTTTTCCCATTGCCACCAATGGGGAAAACATTGTGAACAAAAGTCCCTGGATAGGATACAAGAGGCACTGTTTGATTCAACTGGAAAGTGTTGCCACTTGATGTGACAGGAATTAAAAGCTATACCATACCTGGAATTCGAGTCAACCGTGGTAATAAGAGTTTCCTGAAAAACAAATCAAATGTGTTACTAAACTCAAGTGACCTTTCTATCTCTCCTCCCTGGCAAGAAAACTATTTCACAGTTATCATGGGATTTTAATTTATACCTTTTCTATAAAGGCTGGAAGTTTATCTTCTCCCTTTGCTAAATTCAACATTAAGCTTCAATGTTTCAGACACTGATAATACAGATTTGTTGCTATTTTTAAACCATTTAAGTCAACATAAAATCTTAAGCTACTTGACCAGGAGTTAAGTATTTTGACAAGGAAGTCATGATTATTAGTTATCAGTTATACAAGCTCTGCAATAAGATAGCAAACAATGGGTTTAAGAAGTTTGTGGGTGTTTTTACGTTCTTATGAGTTTTGCCCTTTAATACTTGGCATCAACTCAGAAAGGAACTTTTTAAAATTAGTTAACTGAATTGGGAACATGGAAATGCCTAACAGGTTTCCAAGCACAGAATACCCATCTAATGTTATTCTCTTTAATTGCATTTCACACATGCTGCTGCCTTGTTACTGGAGGCTTGAATGGTAGCACCCAGAGTCAAGTAACAGGAACTATGATGTAAACTGACTTCCTCTATCATCTCAGTGAAGTGTTATCAGCATTTCAAGTGCTAGCCTGCAAAGGCCAGTTTGTTTTGAAAAAGATAAATCACAACAATGCAAAAAACATATATACTTATACTTATAATCTGTCCTATGTGAGTAAACTAGATAATAAAACTGTTAAACGTGTAAAGGACAAGATGTTGACAAATTAAAAGTTTTGTATACTGCTAAAATAGGATTTAATTTTGAAAAGAATGATAGCAACTACAATATTTAAAATAGAAACAACAGGCCTTTAGGTAATTCAACTAACGGCAGATTGATACTTCATCTGTCTTCAAATATTTTATCAGTTTATTTCAGCAATTAGCCAGTCATAATTTTACAGAAACTAAGAAACATAAAACATATGTTTGTATGTTTTATGTTGAATAATGACATATATAAGATGAGTCTGGGAAACAGATACCAAAAATATTGACATTATGACATCTTCCTTCTGAGGCAGATACATAAAAAGGCAAGATTAGCCATAGCTATATTTTATCATGCCCCTGCAATTAGGGTTCAGGGGGATACAATACGCAAAAATATTCAAACACAAAATAAACCCAAATAAAATTTCTTAGCCCCTAATATATCAGGGCCATGAACAGCAGCTATTAATGTGCTGGGATACTATGGCAGTTATATATATATATATATATATATATATATATGCAAGTTGAGCTCTATCCACTTTGCTGTACTACAATAGCTCATGACCTGATGCCCTCCAAACCATATCTTCCATATCTGTGTTTATAAACTTAGGGTACTGAGTTACACATGCCTGAAAGTTTAGCTTTCTACTTTTAACATCTAAAACTATTTGCAAAAACCAAAACACATTTATCCCAAAGATCCAGTAGCTGTAAAAGTCACAAGAATGGATGGTTTTAAGACAAGTGCAGTACCAAAAAATGGCTTGATTTCACATGGATATTTTTCTATTTCTCTTTGGGTAGACTGAGTACAAAAGACCCTTCAATTATCCAACTAAACACACCAGATTTGATGTTTCAACGGTAGGAAAACTTACCGTTGGTTTCTGAATTTTTTCCCTGTCATCCTAAAAGAAAATTAAAGAAACATGTCATTGCCAAAGCCCTACTAGGTCCAATGACCTTTTCAGAATACTTTTGTGCAAGATTCCCAACCCCTGCATCTTAAAAGCTCTAATGTTTTGTAATCTTATTTTTTTTTTTTTTTTTTTTTTTTTTAAGACCGTTGAAACCAGCTTCTGAACTTCTAGAAGGGAGTCACAATCAATGATTTTAACTTTCATATAAAACATTGTCACAGTGTAAAAAACACCATACGTGATGGCAGAGCACCGCCATTACAAACTGATCCGGACCAGCGCAGTGCTCACACCTTGGTCGGGATCGGGTCCAGCCATAGAACAAACATTCAAGCAGCCAGGCCCGGGGGGGTGGGGGCAAGTGAAGCACACAAATGTGTGGCCGGCCAGCCCCTGCGCTGCACCCAGTGGCCCGCCTCCCCTCCCCCACCCCCCATGACCATGGCAGCCAATCCACTCGGAGCCAAGAAAGTGGCCGCAGCCACGTCGTGGGGTAAGCCTGTCCCCAGGAATGGTGGCAGCTAGCCCGGGCTGTGACTTGGAAGGTCTCCAGAGTCACAGCCTGGGCTAGTCGCCACTATGTCCACAAGCCAAAGCGGGCCACCGTCACGTTTGTTAACACCTACAGTCCTCAACCTATTTTCTTGCTCAGATGTGCTTCTTGACTTCAATTCTTTTCTTAAGTGTATTGCAAAAGACAACCTTGAGTCAACAGCTTTCTCCTTCATTTATACAAATAAAGTAACTAATAAAGGGAAACGTTGCTGGAAAGACTAAATTCTGCAGAACTCTGGGACAACAGATGATTAATAGCAGATTCAGATAAGTTTTTTAAGTCAGGTGTCAAAATGTACTAGATAGGAAAGTTTCTCTTATCTCTGGCCCCCATTTTGTTTTACCATTAAGTTCAATTGTATACTGCCCGATTAGGCTTATTAGATTTGTGTGTATTTAGTATATACAGTATGTAAAGCATATAAGAGTGTAAGGTTCCATCTTATCCCCTCTCTTGTTCAACATGTATATGCAGCCTTTGGGGGAGGTTGTCATGAGGGTTTAGTGTACGGTGTCATCAATATGCTGATAACACCCAGCTGTCTCTCTTTTTTTTTAATCAGACCCAAGCCGGGCAGTCTCAGTGCTTACCCGGTGTCTGTCAGTTGTGGGAGACTGGAAGAGGGCGAGATGCCTGAAGTTGAATCCCGACAAGACGGAGGTGATGGTTGTGGGAAAAGCCAATGCAGTGATAGCTCCCATCATTGATGGGGACCTGCAGCTTCGCCTGGATGTCCAGGTGGCAGCTGTGGCTGTGGCAAAGGGTGCATTTCACCAACTACATCTGGTACAACAGCTTAAGCTGTATGTCTTGGACTCAGACCTTGCCACAATCATCCATGATTTTGTTACCTTGAGATTGGACTAATGTAACGCATTTTACTTGGGGCTACCCCCGATGACCGTCTGGAGACTGCAGCTGGTGCAGAATGCAGTGGCACATCTCCTTAGGGGGATGAGTCGTCACAAGCACATTACTCCGGTGCTCCACTCTCTGCACTGGCTGCCGATAGTCTCCCAGACCCAATTCAAGGTGTTGGTTTTGACCTTTAAAGCCCTGAATGGCCTGGGCCCCACTTATCTGTAGGATCACCTCACCCTCTGGATCCTGGGTGGGCGGTCGGCTGGGAGCGCTCTCTTTGAGATCCCCTGGGTTTCCCAGGTATTGACCATGAGGAGGGCGTACTCGGTGGCCACTCCGTGGCTGTGGAAATCCCTCCCGTTGGAGGTCCGCGTGGCCTTAGACTTCCCCTCTTTTTGTAGACAGTGTAAGACCTGGCTGTTCCGTTGGGCCTTTGCTGAGGGAGACAGGTGATGGGTGGGTTGGGTTAGGGTTTTTCTTGTTTGGGCTATTTTAGTGTTTTATATTTTTATGATGCTATTTGTTTTTATAATGTTGTTAGCCCCCTCGAGATGTATAGGCAGGAGGGGACAGCTTAAAAATGTAACTAAATAAAATAAATATTTAACTGCTTCATAGATGTAGTTCAGAGGAAGAAACTGACAAGTATATCAGCTGGATCAGACAGATCAGGTTTTGAAGGGAGATGAGAAAGTTAGTTTGTGTTTGCAAATTTAGCTGCATGTTTCTGCTGAAATAAGTGAAATAGTTAACACTACAACTGTCTCAACTCGTATGACAGAGCAGAGTTTAAGCCATCTGCATGCTCAGGAAAATGACTCAGCATTTTACTCATATTTCAAAGACTACTTTTATTTGGCTGAAGCATATGTTCTGGAGTGCAAATCTGCTGCAAGTGGTAAATGCCAAATTTCACAGAAAACACAAGGCTTTGCTAATCATCTCCTTCACAATTCTAGTTTGCATAACATTTTGCACAGGACACATTACATATAGAATCAAGCCAGCCCACCCATTATAGCATAAGTCAATTGGCACATGTACAGTCTGAGTATGTCACATCTTTAGGGACACCCTGGTGTAGCTCATGTTAACACATTTATTATGATTTTATAGCATACCCATCCTACTATCTGATCACACGCGAATGCTTTGCCTGCAGTTCTGCCTGATGAAGGCGACACATGGACATGGTTCATTAGTTGATCCTGATTAGTGATGAGCACTCAAGTCACTGTTGCTATATGTAAAGCTAACCACATGTGTTTGAATGCTTAGCTGAATCAAGCTGAGTACTCAAAACTTTGCAGGACCAAAATTCTCAGAGGATAGCTTCAGCCACTCAGATATGGCAGTGAAGGAGTGAAATAAGGTATGCCTGGAGCTAGGAGCCATCCACCCATAGTATTTAATGAACCTTACCAGGGTAGTAGCTCAACACCACACACTAGTATAGACAGTGATATGAGAGTCTGAGTAGGTACTGTACTCACAGGATGAAGCTCCCCTACAATGAACGTCTCTGACAAGTTTCTGGCATCTGTGGAATGACCAACATCCTCAAAGCTTTCAGTAGCATCTCCGCCAGCTTGTTCCCTCAGGACTTCTTCTCCACCTGGGTGCTGCAAGAACAAGAAGTTCATACTTCCCATTATGGGGTAATCAACACTTTTCAGCCTCAGAAAATAGTGAGATTTCCTATTAAATCAAAGTGTTTTTTCCTATACAACAATTTATTGAAAATGTTTTGTAATCTGTTCAACCTTGGTTTTTTCCTTAAGATAGCTTCCATTGTTTATAGAATACCAAAGAGTGAAAATAAAATCTCTTCCTCTCTACCAACCATTGTTTTCTTTCCTGCAAAAATATTAAAGTTTGTCCTACATTAAATAATTTATTTTTTTAAAAAAAATATATAGGAATACTTTCCAATGTCTTACAAGACCACAGAATATGCACTGCACATTATGGATTTTAACATACCATATACATACCAAGTTATCCTAGCAAGAGGTGTGTTGCCTTATCAAAGCTTCATAGATCTTTTTACCACAATCCCTAAACCAAGATTAGTCAAAACAAGTTACAAGTTAATAAAACTATTTAACATAGAAATTTAACGTGACACCAAGTTCTTGAAAAATTCTAAATTTTAGACACTCTCCCTACCTAAAGTCCATGAATTTTAGTTTTATGGCCACTCTACTTTCAAAAAGGAAATCCCATCTGCTGCCAAACACACTAAATGGAAAACTATTTTCTACTCTGCCCTGGATATTACTTGCAACTATAAGCGTCAGAACTATTATTTGATGATGACAATGCTATGCAGAAGAGTGCCCAGATTGGGTTTTTTCTTTTAAAAAACCAAACAATTAGGTGCCCCATAAAGCTTTGGAAATTAAGCTATTTATCTACAGAAGAATACCAAAACCAAGCACTGCAAGACTCTTCACATTCTGTGTTCAGCATTATTACCACCTGTGTCCCCCAAAATGTAGGTGGAAGATATGCCACCATATCTATTCAATATAGTCTTTACAATGACTGCTAAAAAGGTGAATGATTGGCAACTGATAATTAAAGCTGTAAATAGGCTTGACAGCATTTTTCTTCTGTTTAAAATGTTGATGGATATCGAGTGACGTTTTTTCCTCCTATCTGTATTGATTCAGACTTTCAGTTGCCAGAAATCAGCCCTGGGATGTCGAATAATGTGTTCTCAATGGATTTTTTGCTAACTTTCCCTAGCTTGGCATTTAAATTATTGGACAGAACATTCTTGCCCCCCCTCAATGCGTGTCCATTTTCAAGCCTACTTATAAGTAATTAAAAAACACTGAGTTAGAGATAAGAAGCTCCACATCCCATTATTAATGTCAGTTATATAACTCTGCCCATCACGCCTCACTTTTACAGATTCGCTGGGTTTCCCAAACACACGACAAGGGGGGGGGGGGGAATCCCATCGAACTTAGTCATGATGAGGACCAGAGTAGGACAGCATCAGACACACTAGCTCAAAAAAATAAAAGGCTCTAATACCTGAGAATTCAGTGTAGTACATAAGCAATGATGAGGAAATGAATAGCCAGTAAGCAATTTATAGCTCTGTAAAGGAGCCATGGCCCCCACCCCGACCATAAGTCTACTCCAAACCGACACCTCACATTTTCATAGAATTACTGCATTGGAAGTGATCTCAGAAGTCATCTAGTCCAACCCCATGCTAAATGCAGGAAATCCACAGCTACAACATCGCTGACAGATGGCCATCCAGCTGCTGCACGAAAACCTACAGCGAAGGAGAACCCACCCCCTCCCTAGGCAATTTGTTTCACTGTTAAACAGCTCTTACTCTTAGGAATTTCTTTTAATTTGAGCCCATTATTTCGAGTCCTGCCCTCAGGGGCAGAGAACAAATCTTTGCCATCTTCTGTGCAACGGCCTTTTAGATATTTGAAAACCGTTATCATGTCTCCCCTTAGTCCTCTCTTCTCTAGACTAAACACACCCAGCTCCTTCAACCTTTCATCATAGGACTTGGTTTCCAGACCCCTGACCATTTTTGTCACCCTTCTCTGAACCGGTTTCAATTTGTTGATGTCTTCCTTAAAGTGTGTCGTCCAGAACCAGACACAGTACTGCAGGTGAAGTCTAAACAGCACAGAATAGAGTGAAACTATTACTTCTTGTGACTTGGAAATAATGCTTCCTTTAACAGTCTAAAATTTCATTAGCCTTCTTAGCAGCTGCATCACATTGCTGACTCATGCTCAGTCTGATCAACTACAATCCCTAGATCCTTTTCACGTGTACTACTGCCAAGCCCGATAATTACCCATCCTATTTGCATTTGATTTTTCTTACTTAAATGCAGAACTTTAAATCTGTCTACGTTGAATTTCATTTTGTTAGTTTCATTTTGTTAATTTCAGCTTTCCATCCGGTCAAGGTCATTTTGAATTTTATTTCCATCTTCTAAAGGTGTTAGCGATCCCTCCCAGTTGTGTGTCATCTACAAGTGTGGTAAGCATTCCCTCCACTCCTTCATCCAACTCATTAATAAAGATGTTGAACCAATCCGATCCCAGATTACCAAACACCTGGCCAAATGGAAAGGTCTTACATCGTTTCCAGAAGATGAGTAGGCTCAGACTTGCACAAACCACCAAGGGAAGGATTTCCATTATCATGGGGCAGCCACCAAGAAGGTTGCTCTGCATGCCCTTGCTGTAAAAACTTCAGAGGCAGATAATACCTACAAGAGGGCACTCCTGGTCGACCTCAGAAGTTGTGTCACGACAGTAGGGAAGAGGTGGTCTTTCAGATACCTCTGGCCCAAGCAGTTTAGAGCTTTACAGGTCAAAAACAACACACTGACTTATGCCCTGAAAGCTATAAGAAGCCTGTAGAGACTCTGGAGCATTGGTGTAATGCGCTCTGGCAACCAGCCCTCCGCATTCTGCACCAGTTGCAGCTTCTGAACAGTCATCAAGGGGTAGCCCCATGTAGAGCAAACTGCAGTAGTCTAGCCCTGCGGTTAACAAAGGCATGGATGACTGTGGGCAAATCCAAATCTGATTTAAAAAAAAAAAAAAAAGGGTGCAGCCTTCTCACCAGTGTAAAAAAGCACTCCTGGCCACTGCTGCAACCTGGCAATCCAGACGCAGCAATGGATCCAAGACTGCAAACCTGCATGACCAAAGAAGGCTGGATCTCATCAACAACAGGAGTCCCTGTGTCTTCCAGGTCACAAGGCTGGCCAACCATTACTGCTTCGATCTTGTTTGGATTCAGCTTCATTTGGCTCACTCTTATCCAGTGACCTGGGTCAGATAAAAAGTTACAGTTGGGTGTCATGAACATACTGATGGCACCTCACTCCAAATCTCTATACAACCTCGCCCAGGGGCCTCAGATACACATTGAACAAGAGCAGGAACAAGATGGAACTCTGCTGGATCCCACAAGGGAGCCCCCGATGGGATGACAAGCCACTGCCCATCACCATCCTCTGGGTTCTCCCAGCCAGGAATGCATGGAACCACTCAAGAGCAGTCCCACAAACCCCTGCAAGGTCAGGCAGTTGCGTCAACAACCCTCACCCCCATGATCAACTGCATCAAAGGTTGCCAAAAGTTCTAATAAGATCAATAGGCTACAATTGCCCTTGTTGGTTGCCAAGCAAAAGGTAATCAACCAAGACCACCACACATTCTCAGTGCTTTGCCCAGGACTAAATCCTGACTGACATGGGTCCAACAGCATCGAGATGTACCTGAAGCTGCGAGGCAACCACGCCTTCAATAACCTTCCCTAAAAAAGGAAAATAGCTGACAGCGGCATCAATACCAAGAAATGTTTTATTCAACATGGATTGGATGACTGCGGTTTTAAGGCCTTCAGGCACCTTGCTCTCCCAGAGGGAAGCAATGACAACTCCAGCCAGCAACGGCCCCAAAGTCTCCCGGCTGGCTTTCAGCAGCCTGGACAGACAATGATCTAATTTGTAACTGGCTGCCTGCACCAGTCCAAGCACACTGAAGTTGATCCAAGAAAATCGGACAAGACCAGCTTCCCCAACCCCAAATTTTGAGTCTGCACCCAAACTGGCAGTTCTCAAGTTGAGCCAAATACAAGCAACTATCTGCAAAGCAGGTGACAAACTCATCACAGCTGGCAACTAATGACAAACTCAAGATGGGGACAGTTAGGATTTAAAAGGCTAATATTCACCACCTGGAAGAGCTTCATCCATGGTGTGCCTCCTGTAAAATCCATCATCCCCCTTCCAGGGGGCTGTTCTCCCACTGTTCCCAGGTCTGGAGTCCTAAGAAGTTGGGGCACTGCCCCTCAGGATTCTCCTCGGTCCAAGCCCTACCTTTCCTGGCCCACTAGGTGCCTCCTACACCCTGGAGACCTAGCGTAGGTAGGCCTCCAGGGAATTGCTAGCTCAACCCTGGTGCCCCCAAGGGTCCCAGCCCCTAAAAGGTCTCCTGCCTGTTCTGCCACAGCCAGCCCTCTTCTCCTGAAACTTGGCATCCTCCTGCAACTCCAGGCCTCATGTCACTCTGACTGGTATCCCAGCCCTCTAGTGCCCTGGAGAGATCAGGCACCCTTCCTGCCCCACTCTTCCATCTTGGGGTTTCTGGTCATATCCTTATTCCCTCTGAGCCCACCTTGATGGTTCTGGGTCTGCCCACAGGGGCCTGACTGACTACTGTCCCTCTCACACCCCTCCCCAAGCCTTGCTTTACGACTCCACACCTTAGGTCGCGCTCGCAGAGCCTGCAGGTAGATCTCACTGGCTTCATCATCGGGCTCTCACAGGTCCCACCCTGTCCTGATGCTGGGTTCTCCTCAGTAGAGGGCCTCTGACCTCCTCAGCAGAGCGTATCCAGCCAGACTTGGAGCTCCACAACCTCTATCTCCTAGCTAACATACTGTATTTAGCCCACAGCCCAGATCACAACACCCTATGCCCTTCTGGTCCTGTTCCCAGCTCCCTGCATACTGGATTAATCCTTTCCCTCCAGGCCAGGTGAGCAAGTGGTGAAGCGCTGCTCTGGGCCTGCTCCTACTTAGCCCAGCACATCACCACACGCTCTATAACTATCAAACTACTGCATACCATACCACTCAAAGCACGAAATTTGTAGGCACCTGGGAAACACTGGCGCCCAGAAAACGGAGTCTGGCGACTGGTTCAAGGGTGTAGTGGGGCAGGAAAGGTTTAATATCAGGATAAAGTTTGGTGAGTTTTTTTCCCCCCTCCCAGAGTTCGATCTGAAATTTCATGCCCCGATACCACTTAAACATGAGCGTTCAATTCTGCGAAACATCAGTATAGTAACCATTCATCAATTGGTTCAGAGCTAGTGCTTTGAGCCACTGGGAACTAAGAAACAAACAAGTATCCTATTTTAAGCTTTATGAAAACCCTATTCTTCTAGTTGAAGTCAAACGATAGAAAAGAGAAAATACACAATGCAATAATAAAAGTAATGAGCTGAAACAGCTGACAAATAAGAACTTATCAAAGTTCAGTCATGTTCGAACACATGCACAGAAAGGCCGTGCCTGCTTTATCGTGGAAATGGAAGAGGGACTGTAAACAAAGGGAGAGACATTTCTGGTATAACTGCATTATACTCCACCTCTGCCCTCTTGAAAATATAGGTAATTAAATCCTACGTGCTGCTCAAAAGAATAAATGCTTCCAGGAGTTTCAAACAGCACTTGTATTACCAAACGTTCTTCCAATTCTTGTCTTAAATATGATAGCACGACTTAAGTTTTGTTGAAATGTCAACTACAGGGCTAAGAGAACATAAGGCTTATTCAACATGACGAAGCAAAACGGGGAGAGGTTAAGCAACCATTTAGTGTAAAGATTATGCATAGTGGCAGAGCCAAAAAAGGTTAAAGGAGTGCATGGAGAAGAGAGATTATGCAAGGCAGACGTGTAAATACAGCACACTCATACCAAATCCTGCCCTTGAATCAGTTCTGATAAACTAGTCGGTGAAAGGACAGGACAAAGGTCTTGCACGAGTACTGAAGCTGGCTACCTTGAGATTACAGTGTGTTTAACAGACTGAATCCACAAAACCAGTTCAACAGCAGAGTCATTTAATTAAGTCTTTAACAAAGGGGTACTCAAACCTAAAAAAATATATTTTCATTACCACTTTGGTATGTATTATCTTACAGAACTTGTTCCAAACAAGAAAACCCTTCCAGGTACCCAGCAGCTTTGAAAATAAACCATTAGTCCTGTAGACCCCATCATGTACACAAAAAACACATTGATTAAATACTACGTAGCATATTCTTGGTTTCGAGTAGGAAAGAAAATAATGTTAATATGATAAAAAAATAGCAGAAGAGACAGACGCTAAGCTTTTAGTCTACTGGGGAGTTTATAAATTTGTACATAGAGAATGACAAGCCCAAACTCACCAAAGTTAACAAAACCATGAACTCTAGTAAACTTTTGAATGGTCCCTAATGGAGAATATCATGTCTAACAGCAAAGAAACTGGGCACCCATGCAGACCAACGTTCTAACAAGCCAATGAGCCCATACAGCAGAAAAAAGGGCTATTTTGAAGGGGAAATGTTTGTAATTTATATTATTATTTATAGCGTGCCAGCAGTGTACCTGGTGCTGTACAATCAATAGTTATAGAAAGGTCCCTACCCACAGGGGCTTACAGGGGAGACAAGGGAAAGGCAAACATCAGGGAAGACAAGAGTACATTCATGAGAAGTTACAGGGCACAAGCTTCACTTAGTACAGGAAACTAGATTCTGAGTGAGGGGAAAGAGGAAGCAATTTCACTCATGATGAGCTAGGGAAGGCCCGACAAAGAAGGCAATAAGCCCTTAACTCATTAAACCCTTTTGCTCACATGAGCAGAGAGGGTTGTAGCCAGGCAAAGAGGAAGGTTATTACCTGTCTTACCAAGTATGAGTACTTGGGGGTTGGGGGCTATTAACTCTCAAGTAAGTCATCTAGACAGATGTGGGGCTAGTGGCTACAGCCCTGAAGACTGTTCCTCTGATCTGTTTATGTGAATGAAGCCATAGCCAAGTAGCATTCCCAAAGTACTTGTGCTTCCCAGAGGACAAGAAACCTATTAGTTCACTTGAAAGATAAAACTCCTATCACCTCCATTTGTAACTTATTGTCTGTGCGAAGGACGACTAAAATGAGATTTTTTTAAAAAAAATAATAAAGTTACAAGATTCCAAGCTGCTTTAAATTGGGGTTTGGTTTTGAACTTTTGGATATCTTAAAAATTGATTTTAAAATATTGGCCAACACCTGAAAGTCAGCTACAAAAAGCCAGCCACAAATGAAAATAACTTATCAAGATGGCAGCTTCCAGTTTGAAAACTGCTCTTTTTTAATTCAAAAAAAAGTTGTATTGTTCTTGATTTTTTTTCTCTTTACAATGCACGCTCTTAAGACTTCGGGGCCCAGTAAGTATTACATTTAATGCCAATAAAGTAGAAACTAACAGCCCTGAGAACAGTACAGAGTCTAAATCTTATCAGATAAAAGTAACAGAGTGCACTTCAGTCAACTTCTGACATTCTCATCCTTCTCAAGTCTCTGAACACAAAAGTAGCAAGAGTCAGGCATCTTTTCTTGTGTAAGTGTTCTAGATCTGTACATATTAAATGAATACAGGTTCCATAAACCTGGTTACCTTCAAAGGGGGCCCCTCTACCACACACAGGAAGAATCTTAGGATCCCTAACATAAAGCACACCACTACCTATGTTTTGGGGTCTGCGTTGTTAGGGGAGTAAAGAAGGGAATCGGGAACAAGGGGCAAGCACTTTTAAAATGATGTTTTCAGGTATGTTTGCTTATTTGGATGGAAAACTTTAACCCACCACTGTTTATGTATTTTATCTGTAGACCCTGAAGGATAACATTTCCCCTCGATACTGGGTGTCATGTTTTTGTTGGGGGGGGGGGGGGGGAGAAGCTATGTCAGAATAATTTTAAACCTTCTCAACTTCACCAACATGTTCAGCAAGCAATATATGAAGGGTCATGTAGCAATGCTTTTAGACAAGGTATCCCCATGTCATGCTGATGTTTAAGAAAATGGGGTCAAATCTATTTAATACTTCTTGATCTTGTATGTGTGGAAGTAAAAGTTTAGTAGGCCTTAAACTTAACTTTGGTCAAGTAAGTACAAGAAATATGCTGAACTAAGGGAAAAATGCTTGAACTGAATCTTGCTGACAGACCACAGAATGCTTTTTCATAAGTCTTGTCTTTTCTCTTTTGTGCAACTGATAAGGAATTGATACAATTCAGGCTTTTGCAGAGTGCTATAAACATGCCAAACTCATGTGACCCGCAGAGACTTTTCTTTTCTTATGCCAGAGACAATGTCTACTACTGAAAAGGTCTCTCCTATTGCAATAGCTATTGCTAAATAAATAAAGTGTTTTCTGACAAACTCCCAAACAGACTGAAGACTTGTTTTCTTCCACATACGTAAGGAATGAAACATACAACAATGCTACAGGAATATGCACAAGTCCTGGTCCCAACGCAGCTGGTATGGCCTTGTTGTATTTTTCTGTCCATGTAGGAAAGATCAGATTGTAGCAATATGGGTTTTGACCCAGAGTCCCACTGTGATGGCAGACATTCAAGATCTCCCTCTAAGTTATTACAATTCTAGAACAGACATTTCTCCTCTTCCAAACTCCTCAAGCCAGACTCTTCCAAACTCTAAGCCAAATTACCAAGTTCCAGTACTCCCAATTTTATTTTATTTTTTAAATCTTCCATTAATTCTCTCAATTCTCATTTTAGTCAGCTGTCCAGGTTACGCTCAGATGTGTTGCAGATGTGACAGAAAAGCTCATTCAAATCCAATCTTAGACGACCAATAAGTAATAAGGAATGTATGGCTATGTATTTTCCTTTGGCAATTTATAGCCAAAGAGGCTGTTTCAGAGTCAAATGAGCCAAGACGCCAAAACAGAAGGGAGAATGAGGGAAGTAACACTGCACACTACAGGTAGAGAATTGCTAGTATGGGTCACATACAAAGTCTTGGGAGAACAGGCTATGGGGAGAAGTGACACCAGTTCATACTAGACTTAGCAGCTTCTCTGCCAGATCGCTTCCCCCCCTCCCAAGATTGACAGTTTCCATTGAAATCAATGGCAGTTTCCATTGACTTCAGTGAGAATTGGCTCAAATTCTGAGTTCATTTGTACTTTTGTAAAATATACCGTTGAACTTTTCCCACAGGCTTTCCACACTAATAGCAAGAACACTTTAGTTGCTATGCAGAAAATATGCCAGAGAAAAGCATTTTAGGCATCGAAACCAGAGAGACTGTGTGGTTGCCATGTTGGTTCCATGTGAGAGAGATGGAGGCAAGGTGGTTTAAATAATATCTTTCATTGGACCAATTGCAAAACAGGCATCCTTAAAAACTGGCACAAAAACTATAAACAGAAGTGGAAAATGACTACTCCCTATACTCAGATTTTGGAAATTATATTTGTATCATGATAACCATTTAAAACATTAAAATCAGGGATCTCAACCTAAGAGATGGCAAAACACCATAGGGGGGGTGATTACAGCTACCCATCCTTTCTTTATAAGAGAACGAGGTCCCAATTTTCTCTACTACAACATTTTCACTGTCTGAAAATTGATAGGTACCGATGACCTTGCATCACAAATGCAAGTTTAAGGCTGCCAATGTGTTTTTTTTTTTAAATATAAAGCTAACTAGTGAAAGCTCCCTGGAAATTCCACAATTTTCATATTCCCAGTCCTCTCATAAAGTGGATCTTTGCTAATCTTCCCTTATAAACATTATGTAATCTAGAGCATTTTCTAGGTTGTCAAACCTGAAAATCCTAGTCTTTTGACAAAAGCTATCAGGCTCTTCTATTCCAGGACTCTGTTGTTTACCAATACCATATGTATCCACAAATGAGCTGGTATTTGGAAGAAAAGATGAGAGAAACACCTGACATCACCTCCTTCAGCTGTGCCACATACTTTATGTCATCCTTAGGAACTGAATCCCATTTCTTTCCCTTTACAGTGGGGATTTATTTATTATTGACATTTCTACACTGTCCTTCTCCAAGGACTAACCTACATCTCAGGGGGTGGATGGTGTCAGAGAAATATTAACTTAGTTAACTATCAACACTAGCCATGTTCCTCACATAGATATAAACATTTATTATTCCACTCAATCCCAACTTTACTTTTAAATACCTACATTTTAAAACATGTATTATTCCGCTCAATTCCAACTTTACTTTTAAATACCTACATTAAAAGGAATTGTTGTACAACTGTAGCAAAATAATTTCTCCTTCAAACAGGAAGTCTTTTGTAAAAAGGAAAGACAAACCAATTCATGCCAATGCATTTGTGTGTTCTGTTATGTACGAGTACACAACTCGGTAATTCTTTTCTCTCTTTTGCAGACATTTTATTTATTTATTTAAAAATTTATATCCAACCCCCCTCCTGTCTATGCAGCTCAGGGCGATGTACAATACAAACCCAACAATATAGAATATCAACACATAAAATTCAATAAAAGCAGCAATTCTTCCCTACGGGTCGTCATAGCCCCCCAACCCAACACCACCACTCCTCCTACCTGTTTCCCACACCAAACACCTGGCAGAACAACTAGGTTTTACATCGACGCCTGAAGGAGGGAAGGTCCTAGGCCAAACGAACCTCCGCCGGGAGGGAGTTCCACATCCAAGGCACAGCAACTGAGAATGCCCTCTCCAATGCGGGCCCCTTGCCGAACACAGGAAACCTCCAAAATGGTGCCCCTGGCCGGCCGCAGCAGTCATTCCAGAACCCGAGAAGCGAGGCAGTCCCACAGGTAGGTGGGGCCCAGACCGTGTAGGGCTTTATAGGTATGCACCAACACTCTGAATCAGTCCTGGAAGGCAATAGGCAGCCAGTGCAGAGAAAGGAGCATCAGTGTTATGTGCTCTCGGCAGCCCATCCCCGTAAGGAGGCAGGCCGCTGCATTCTATACCAGCTACAGCCTCTGGACGATCATCTTGGATAGCCTCACGTAGAGCACGTTACAGTAATAAAGCCTCGAAGTAATGAAGGCATAGATGATGGTGGCATGGTCACAGTCTGAGATATATGGCCATAAATGTCGTATCAGATGTAATAAACAAATGAATGAATGAATAAATAAATAAAATGAGTAAATACACTCCTCACCACACCTGCCATCCATGTGGAGCTGTGAATCAAGGAGTACGCCCAGACTGCAAACCTGAAGAACCAAGGCAGGGCACACCCCATCAAGGATGGGGGCCTCCACTCCCTCGGCCCTCCTCACCAGCATCACCTCCGTGATCATGTCGGCAGGAAGGGTCTTAGTCTGCTGAAAATGAGAGGTAAAGCTGGGTGTCATCAGCATATTGATAACACACTCCAAGTCCTCTCACGACCTCGTCCAAGGGCTGCATCTACATGTTGAACAGGAGGGGGAACAGAATGGAACCCTGCGGGACCCCACATGTGAGATCCCGGGGAGATGATGTACAGTCACCCAGAACCACACAGCGAGTTCTTCCGGCCAGAAACGAGCAGAACCATTCAAGAACAATCCTGCCCACACCGGCATGATCCCACAGACAAGTCACCAACATCTCATGGTCAACCGTATCAAAAGCAGCTAAGTCCAACAGGGCCAAAAGGGTCAACTGTCCCAGATCTAGAGCACGGCACAGGTCGTCGACTAAGGCCACAAGCGCAGTCTTGGTGCCATATTTTAGTTTTGTTGTTTTTAGTAATTGTAAGCTGCCCCGGCTTTTTAAAATAAATAAATAAATATCCCAGACAAAAGCCAGACTGCAAGGGATCCAGAAAACCGACTCGGTCAAAATGGTCCTGGAGATGCCGTGCCACCACCCGCTCAATAACCTTCCCTAAAAAGGAAGGGCATCGGTGTCAAGTGATGTTTTTTGAGCAAGGGTCACACCACAGCCTCCTTAAGCGACACTGGGACCCTGCCCATAACTTTTAAAAACACTATACCTATACCATGAGACACAAGTGCATATTATTTATTTATATAGCACAAGCAGTGTACCTGGCACTGTAAAATTAATAGTTAGACTGGTCCCTAACCCAGGGGGCTTACAACCTAATCTTCTGTACATTCAAAAGAATGTAATGAATGCTTTTAAAGCCTGTACAGGACTGAAAATTGAAAGGAAGTGTTAACTTGGATATTACTTCACTGTTAATGTCAAGAAGAGTTTTGCCACGGATTTGTATGGGCTTAGAATTGCTGGTTTACAAGGAGCTAAGGCCATCTGTCAAAAATCAGACCCTAAACTGACATCTAGTTTAAATATGTTGAAATGTGTTAACGGAGAGATAACAGTAGACCAACAGGGCAGCTTGGATCACTCACAAAGTTGAAATATCATGCCTAGCACACGCAGTACAAGCAATCACAGCTTTTTTGTGAGGAGAAGAAGAACAAGCAAGAAGAACCAAACACCCTAATAAAGAGGTTTCCAGGTTTGCATGCAAACTTAACATTTAAGCTTTCTAAATGGAAGAGGTTTTCTTCAACTATTCATTGATCCAAACTACATTACCCCAGTACAGTCAAGTGCAAGAATATTAAAGCCGAACAAGCTCAGTTTCAAAAGCACCCATTCAGAGACAAACTACAACCTTCAAGAACTGTGACACTATTGATACTTCTTTGATTCTTGAAGGAGTCAACTTTGCCAGTCTTGTCCAGGCTAATATTTTATTTTATTTAAAAATACACTGTCCTAGGACTATGAATCAGTTTCCATTACAGATCCCAAACCTAAGATAGCGGTATCCTCCAAATCCCTCACCACCACCACTAGGAAGAAAGCATGACTTACGGCAACTACTAATATAACCGCAGCACCCTCTTGTCAATGTTTCAGGCAGAGTGAGTCCTGCAACTAGATTTTAGCATGTGGGATGGTATGAAGCCTCCAAATCAGAGGGTCCCAGATTGTAGTTTGAACCTCAAGTGGGTTTGTGTCATCTCCAGATGAGGTCACAATCTGAAATGATACATAATATACTTTGCGTATCTTTGTTATTGTCTGGCGTCAGAAGGGGTGGGGGAATGCTGTAGATGGTCTGAATTAAAAACCTGCTCTAGATGGTCTGAATATTGTACCCACAGGGACTTGTTAACTATTAAACCCCCCCCTCCCAAAAAGAACACCCCTTAGTGATATCGTATAAGGGCAACTGTAGTACACATACATTCTACAAAAAGTCCTTCCGTCCCAAGTTCAAGTGGTTGCAACAAAAAAGTGGTGGCCATTTGGCTTTTATCTATAGTCTTTTTAATCAGAATGGCATTGAATAAATACAGCAGCAGCAACGTACTTGGTACTTTACAATTGTTAATTAAAGACAGGGTCTCTGCCCCAATGGGATTACCATCTATGAAGATCAGTGGTTTTAATGTCAGTAGAGTTTCTAGCAAGGCTACCTGCTAGGTTGAGCAAGTGAGACAACCAACCTTCATGGTTTCATTTCATGCAGAAAAGCCTCCTACACACAAGCTTTCATAATCTGTTTCAGACAACCATGAACATATTTGCATGAAATAATTACTGCAAGGAAACTAACAGTTGCCCTGGTGTACCTGCTTGATAGTTACGCACCACTCCAGGTAAATGAAAAGATAACTTCCCCCAAAATACTTTGGTGTGATAATTTCCCATTCGTATCAACAGTAACTACTTCCTCCATTCCAGGGATGGAGTTACCCTGAAGTGAAGGAGCAATCAGACAGGTTGTTAACATGAAACGCTAACCCCTACCTTTTCTCCTGCCCCCAGGAAAACTCCCTAGCAGTCACATGAACAGCACGAGGCAGAGGACTTAAGTCCAGGGTTGTCCGATCACATGAGCCTACTTGGGACTCTAGGTATTTTGCACGAGGCACTGTTCTTGTAAACACTCCATCTTTGGGGGTAAGCAGGATGTGTGTTCATGATCTTGCTTGGTAGTGTCAGACTGGAAGCAAATTACCCAAGGGACAAGCTGTTCATGTGCACATAACTGTGAAGATAACTCTGCTTGGGGGTAAAATAAACCCAGGTAAGAGACCTGTCAAATAGGTTTCTTGCGATCATGTCCCAAGTGTAGCAAATGCAAGAACAAGTCCTTGTCTACAGTAACAGACATAGCACCAGCAAATCACTTCAGACTTGGGTCTACTGGTGGAAGCAACACTCAGAACTATAGTGTACAATGCATGGCCGAGTGTCAGAACATTGTAGCCAGAACACCCAAGGTATTAAAGCTTTGTTTAATTCCAAAAGAAATTTTCATGCAAAATGAAGCATACACCTACAGGACCCAGGCACTGTCCACTTATACACCACTGAGACTGCAAACTGATTGAGTTTTTTTCAGCTATTCCTAGCTTAGCTAGTTTTAAAACTTAAACTTACTGTGATCTATTATTTGAGTGGGCAGAGTTCCCATTTCCAAGAGCCATGTACCAAAATCTTCATATAGCTGAGAGCCACAAGACACATGCGTGCGCATGCATAACCTCCCTGCTTTGTGACTGGCGGTGGAACGGATGTTCTGTGGACCTGGCTTCCGAGATTTTAAGGAGCAACTAAGATTCAACTGCAGAGGCTCTGCTGTACTGGAGTCTGAAACAGGACTATTAAGGCAGCATGGAGCCCAGAACCAGTCTTGGCTAAGAGCTATGCTGAAACTGGTGAAGAGTCACAGGTTGCTCTCAAGCTAGTTTGCCCATTCCTGATCCATTATATAAATTTACAAAAATATGCTGACTTTATTAGCATTTCCCATAAGCTTCTACAGAAGTAAAGTTTGCTTTTTCTATTTACAGCCCAACTAACTGCAGACTACCCCTTCCAAAAGGAGCTCTGCCCCTGACAGGCCACCTTTCTGTCCACTCCTCAGGCCACCCTTCCACAAACAAACTCCAGCACCTGCTTCTCAGGAGTCCTTCCCCTCCATATCTGCAATGGGTTCTCTTACCTCCCTCCCCCGCCTCAGCAAGCGCTTTACTAGAACTCGAGCCGCGTAACTGCAGCAAGGGAAAGCGGGAGACCGCGGGGAGGGGGCTAGAGAGAGTGAATTCCCCTGAACTCGCCCGCGCTGCCCTTTCCCCCCAGTGCTGCCGCCGCCGCTGGCCGGACAGGCAGTAAGAGTTCTGTAGTCGGGGAGCTCGAGCAGAGCTCAGGCAGCGCTTTGCCCTGCGATCCCCAATGCAACTACGGGGCTCCAATCCCTGCAGCAACATCCCATCCAGCAGCAACAGCCCGAGCCGGCATTCACCTCCTCCAGGAACTTGCTGAGATCGTAAATGCGGTGGTGCAGGATGATCCAGGTACTCTGGCTGTGATTGTGCTTCTGGATCTCCTCCAGCCGATAGTAGCAGCCCCGCCATGCCTCGCGCCCGGACTCGCTCTTAGAACTCGACATCTCTCCAGCTGGCTGTTCTTCTTCTGCTGCGCGAGTGCTGCTGCCCCACAGGAGCTAGCGAGCGCGAGACCCTAACGAGTAGCGCAGCAATAGAACCCTGGCCCAGGAGGCTCTTACCACCTCGCGCACGCGCGGATTGGTCCCCAGCGGTGCACGCCTACCAGCCCGCCCCTCACGCGCGACGCGACGCTTCAGTCGCCTCGCCCCTGCAGTGGCTCGCTATTAGCTGAGGGAGACGCTACGTCAGAGCGTGGTAGTAGGGTGCTTTTAATTCATGGAAGCGAGCACGTTACGTTTTCGGTGACATAGATAGGGCACGGAGGGGACGGGGGTTGAGCATTATTAATGTCCGCACACATGCACCCCAGCAGTAAACTCCATGGTTGTGTAACCGTTGCGACGCAAACATCCCCTAACCCCGTGTCCCGGTCTTCACCCCTGCTAAGGATTGCCACCTATGCACATTTTAAAGAAATACTTATGAAAAAATATATGTTGCAGACCCTACGGCATAGGCCTGCAACATGTATTTTTCATAAGTGTTCCTTAAAAATGTGCATAGGTGACAACCCTAACAGTCCTCCAATGGCGGGTGGAGAGGGGCTCTCAGAGGAGCCTTCACTAGGGTGGCCAAATAATGCACATTTTAGAGGATACTTATGAGAAATCCAGGTTGCAGGGCTGCATTGACTCCAGGGTAGCCCTGCAACCTGTATTTCTCCTAAGTGCCCTCTAAAATTTGCATATCTGGCCACCCTAGGGCCCTTCCCCAATCAATACAGAGTCACATGCCTTCTGGAGTTCCTGTACAGTCTCCTCCTATATAGAGCTGAAGGAGTCAAAAGTGAAGCCTTTTCCTTTCCCCGTCCTGAGATGGGGGTGAGAGACGAGAATGGAGGAATGCAATTACTACATTATAACCAATGGCAAAACTCCACAGACTTTGACAGTCAGGATCCCTTCCCCTGAGTCCCATCCCAGGCATCTGTAAAACTAGAATATATTAAAAAGCCAGGGAGAACAAGGACTTGTCAAAATAGTTTCCCCAAAAGCCACAATCCTAAAATGAAATTACTCCTGGGTGTCCATTTGCCTATTCATTAGGCATGCACCCCCGCCTGCCATGTGGCCATCACCCACTGGACACACAGTCCCCCACTCACAGCGTGGTCTGGAGCAGGACCCCACCATGCAGGCTACTGTGCAGATGTGTCCGTGTCTATTAGGTTGCATGCAGCCTCAAGCCCATGTACAGGACCACACCAGCACTAAATGTTGTAGGCAAAAAGCCTAGAGCATTCTGAGGAGTGACCACTTCCCCCCGTTCTTGCTCTTGCTGGCGTGCATGTAACATCCACCTTGAAAGCCCAACACATGTCAAATTCAAATACGCATTATCCCAGCTCATCCTCATTTGCAGCACGTGCCCAACACCCTAGTTCAAAGTCGTTGCCTTCTCTGGAGTGACTTTCTATCTCTGTGGCCATGACTCTGAAATGACTAGCACAGTTACCTCCAGTGTTTCAGCTCACACACTCTCCACCTACCGATCCGCCTGCAAAAGGTGTATCCCCAGGGAACAAGTGTAATGGGGCCCTGATGGAGCCCTGGGCTTCAGTGACACTTCCTTTCCTGGTGCTTCAGTGCCTCCACCCTAGGATGGTCATAGCCCAATTCTAGGGCACTTTAGGGGACTCCCACCCAGAAACTACACTATGCAGGAGATAGGGATCTTAGAGATGCTAATTACATCACATGAGCAAGGGTAAACAAAAATGGGGGGAATACCCCAGGCATTTTACTTTCAAGATTGACTACAAACACCATAACAACCAGTGGCTGCCCTCAAGCCCTTTCCCACAGCGTTCCCCTGTTCCAAGAGATTTCTCCCCAAGTTCTTCTATGGACAGCTGACTCACGTTGATCTACATTGGGGCACGCATGTTCAGTAGGTTCCTTTGTCTTTTTGAGCCTGGGAGCTCTACCAGACCTTCAACAAGGTGTAGGCCCTCTATCCAAATGAGGCTTTGCTCCAGGACTCACTCCTATAGTCTTGCAGGAGCTGTTTTGAGTACTTCTGCTGCTCTCCTGTGTGGTTGTGGATCCCTAAGCTGCTCTCTTGGGCTGCTTTGAATTCTTCTGAGGCTCTCCTGTCCTGATGCCTACTCAGCTTAGTTTTTTGGCAACTATCTTCTCTCTCCTCATCTCAGCTCTTTCCCTCCAAAGCAAGAAATGCTCCCCCTGCTGGGCATTTTCTGTTCTGTCTCAACTCTACCCTTGAGTGGCTGATCAAAAATTGCATACCTAGCAACCCTACTCTGCAGGAGACAAACATCGCCATACTATATGAGCTCCTAAACCGGTTCCTATGCGTTGATGAGGCCATTGTGTCATCCCACCTGTATGGATGTGCCTTTGCCAGGGGCCAGAAGTGCGTGCTTACAGCTCCCCAACTGCCCTCTCCCACTCAAACTGCTCCAGCCCCAACTGCTCCTGCTCCCCACTACGGAACCCATGACCGCCGGCGGAGATCCCTCTGTGCCTGTCCCTGTCCCAGAGCCAGTAAGGGTCAGCACCAGTATGGACACCATAACTCTTATGGTCTTCCCCCTCAATCTGGAGAGCCAGCCCCTGTTTGAGAAGCCACCAGAGGTGCTAGCCAAGGGTACAGAGAACCTTGAGGAGCCACCAGAGGTGCTAGTTAAGAGTACAGAAGATCTGGATGCCACCTTTATCAAGGAGACAGAGAACAGTAAGTTGAAGCACCTGCAGGAGGGGGATTGTGTTTACACAGTTATATGGTAAAGGCTACCGTTTACTGCTATCTATTTATGTGGGGTGTTTTCTTTACTGTGTTGACAGGTGGACAGGAGAGCATGGGGGAGCTTGATAATCCCTGAGACACAGCAGCACTGGATGGGAATGGTGGGCACAGACAGTAGGTGGGGAGGCACCATGGAGGGCATGCAGGCTGTGGGACAGAGGGTGGGGGAGGCACCATGATGGGACGGCAGCAGGGTAGAAGCCAAAAAGGTGTGTGTGTCAGCGGCGGCCCCTTGCTTTGGCACTGGGGGCGGTGCCCTACAAACCCCCAGGCCCAGCACTCAATTCACGGGAGTCTCACTCCCTCTCTCCGTTTCATGCGGGGGCCGGGGCACAGCAAGCCGCGCAGCACACTGACAGGACCTTTAAAAAGGTCCGCGCGGCTTGCTGACATAAAGGAAAGCTGACGTGCTCCCCGGGCTGCCGCGCATGCGCATGATACACTCTCCTCAAGTTAACTTCAAACTTGAGGAGAGTGTATCGCGCGCATGCGCGGCAGTCCGAGGAGCACGTCGGCGCTCTACAGGGCACAGCAGTGTTCCCCGGGCTGCGCATGAGCACCAGCTGCCCTGACCACAGAGCAAGTTTGCTCGCGGCTGCCTGTAGGATGCAGGCGCAGCTGCGGGTTCTCTTAGGTCGGCACTGGTGTGCCTGCATTGCTGGGAGGCATTGCTGGGAGGCACTGGTGCACTACCAACTCACATTCATGTTTGGGCGTGGCCAGCCTGGGCAATGGAACCCATTGCCCAGGCCATTGCAACTCAGGAGAGGCGACTTGCAAGTCACCTCTCTCAAGCTCCCGCTTTGCTGCGGCTGTGCAAGGCGGGAAATTTGCAGGTGGGTGGGCTGGGTCTTTCAGACCTCGCTTGCTCACTCACTCCAAGCTGCAGGCCGTTGCAGTAAACTTGCAACTTGAGGGCCCGGACGTGTCTGCTGTGACTTCGAGCAGGGATCAGGACCAGGTAAGAAATTAATTTTTTTCCAAGGGTGATTTGGGAGTGGGGTTTAACTTGGGAGTGGGGGGATTTGGGAACAGTTAAGGGCGCTTTTTGACGAGACGGAAATGGGGGCTGAGCCCTTTATCAGCCACCATTGTTACCGTCCATTTGAATCCCTGATGTGCTCTAATGCCGGGTCTCCTCCGTGTGAAGCCGGCCTGGCGATCCTGCCCCCTTCAAGACGGATCGCCAATGTGCCGGCTTTACGCCGCACTTCCGGTCTCACCGGAAGTGGCGCATGCGCAGAAGGATACGCATACGCAGATACTCTCTGGGACGTGTCGAAACAGCAGACACGTCACAGAGAGTATTGAGGGGGTGGAGAGGCGGCAGCGGCAATGATGCCGCTCGCCTCCCTTTCGTCAAAAAGCGCCCTAATAGCTGGGCGACTACCTATCTAGGATTGGCTGCATGTTGCACGAGAGCAACTGCTGACCACTTTTGGTTGAAAACGTTTTTGCAATGCTGATGCTGGGTGCATGAAGGTTGCTTCACTGGCACTGCTATTTCATATAACAAACACATCAGTGCACATAAGAACATGTAAGCCGCCCTGAGCCTTTGTAAGTTGCCCTGAGCCTCCTGGGAAGGGCAGGGTAGAAATCAAAATAAATAAATAAATAATAAATAAATAAGTAGTGCCATACTGGGTCAGACCAATGATCCATCAAGCCCAGCACCTGTCTTTGACAGTAGCCAACCTCGGTTGCTGGAAGAAGTACCCAACAGGTCACAATGAGGTGATCTGTTCCCTGTTGTTCACTCCCAGCTCCCAAAAGTAAGAAATCACATTCCCAAAACCTACCCAGCTAATAGCTGCTAATCCTCCAGAAATGTGTCCAATCCTTTTTTAAACCCAGCTATACTATTGGCCTTGACCACATCTTAAGAGTCACAAGGCTGGAAGGAACCTCAAGGGCCATCTAGTCCAACCCCCTGCACCCTGCAGGACCTGCCACATTCTAACCATCTGCACAGAGAAATCCCACCAATATCTACAAGCAGGGACTGAGACCAACCAGAGCACACCGATGCCTGAAATAACAGGAAATCATTTTAGAAAAAGAGGATCCAGATGTCCCAAACACGTGAGCCACACCTATGCTACAGGGGAAGGTGAAAAACCCTAAGTCAACTGTCAATCTTCCCAGAGGGAAAACTCCTTCCCAACTCCAATAGTTAGATCGCATTCACACCTTCGGCAGCATGCCAGTCTGCGCAGATTCCAACATCTGTGCGGGGTTCAGCCGGTGCAAAAGCCCCCCCCCCCCATGCGGCTTTGCAAACAAACACCCAGAAAAGCGCAGAGCAGGGAAATCCAGTTCTCTGGTCTTCTGAGTGCTCGCTGGCAAAGCCGTGTGTGGGGGCTTTCACAGTGGCCGAACCTTGCACAGATTTTGGCTTCTGGGTTCTCTCCTGGAACGCAGATCTGTGTGGACCAGTCAGCCGCTGAAGGTGTGAATACAGTCCTTACCCTGAGCATACACGCAGACCCCACCAGCAAGGTACCTGATATACAATATAGTACCCAGGCTTCAGAATGCCCTGACAGTTCCACCTCCAGCTGCAGGCAACTTTGATGCTACAGGAAAAAAGGGGGGCAGAACCCAACATGCATTGCTGGGAGGGAACCAAAAACACCTTGTCTTACAACATCAAATAAAAACTCCTCACAAGATGTATGCCATAAATTTATCCAACGCCATTCTGAAGTTATTCATAATCTTTGCTCCCACAACTGCCTCTGGAAGTGTATTCCAGTAGTTCACTGCTCTAATTGTTAAAAACCTTCTTCTAATTTCCATCCTAAATTTATTGATAACCAGCTTGTATGCATTAGTTCTTGTACCTACACTCCCTATTAGTTTGAACAAATCTTCCCCTTCTATTGAATTAACTCCCCTGATACATTTATATAATGTGGTGGGCTGTGGTGCTGGGAGGACTGGGGCCATTGTGATTGGAGGAGGCTGCTGTCATTCTATTTGTCCCTCCCCTTCCCCAGGTAACAACTGCCAGGGCGGAGCCCTGTGGCCAAGCTGATGAGCCTACAGGCTGTGAAGGCTGCTGCTGCCACAGGGACCCACCTCCTGCCCCGTTTCATGGTGGATGTGCATATGCATTCCTGGGAATTCCGCAGGGGCCTCTTCGCATGGGAGGGGCTTGTCCCCGGTTCCAGGGGCATCCTCCGGCCTCTCCATGAGCAGGGCATCCCGAACAGCCTCTCCATCGCATTGCCATTGCCATGCCTGTGCTGTGGGCCGCCTCAACCTTTCGCCCCCTGCTCCGGCCCATGGTACTGTGTAACCCAGGGGTAGGCTGGTCTGTCAGCCGGACCGCATCACTTCTGTCATGCTGGACGGGGGGAAAGGGAATCGAGATGCCCAGGGGCTATGGGGATCAGCCTGCCTCCTCTGATGACATGGATGCGCCAGGCTCCTCTGCGTCCCTCAGTCCTGGGGTTGCCTCGGCAATTCCTTGTTGTGGCGGGGGTTCGAGTTCCACAAGAGCCTGTGTGATCGAGGGGGTCTCCGTGCGTTCCACGGCAGGAGGGACCAGGCGGCGAGCTGTGCAGGTCCGGGCCACTCCCCAGCCTGACCGCCGCCCAGGGATGCCAACAGCTGCTTCCCTTCACTCCAGCCCCCATCTCCCTGTAGCGTTACCGAGTGCCTCCTTCCCTCTTGGAGTGACTGCAACGGTGCACCTGTGTGCTGCTTGTGGGGAATGGACACGAGCCCGATTGCCCCATCGCCGGCCTCAGCTTGGCCGTTTCCCCCCGTCACCCTATCATGAATAAAGTATGTGCCTTTGCCTGTACCACCTTGGGTGCATTCGTGTCCTTGTGTAACGCCAGTCGCCCCTCCCCTGACTGCCACCCTGTCCTTGTGTCTTGGTTACTGTGATGGGGGTCACTGGCGTTCCTACTTGGGATAACTGGGACTGTTGGGTGGCATACAGTGGTGCGTGCTGGATTCCCCTGTGGGTTCCAGGATGGATCGTGGATTTGCCCTGGTGGGTGGTGTGGGCCCACCGCGTCCCGTTGTGAGCCATGTCCTTCATTTATTGGTGTCTGCCTGGTGTCCTTCTTCCATGTGCGGGTACCCTTCCTCAGGGCTACCCTTGATTCTCCCTGTGGAGGTGTGGTGTACTGCCTAGCTGGATTGGCTGGGCAGTCGTGGTGTGCGTGTGCAACGTGGGTGCTGGTGATGTCCTGTGGTGGTGCTCTCTGTTGTACTCCCAGCGCGTGCCGGGGGGGGGGGGGGGGG
>QEPC01010335.1:334391-359489 GCA_003113815.1 Sphenodon punctatus
TCTGTTCCCTGCCAGCCTGGCTTTGCTGTGGGCTTCCAGTCCTGTCAACGTGCCTGCATGTGTCTGGTTCCTGGCTCCTTGTCCAGGGGCCCTGGGATTGTGTGTGCGAGGCCTGTGCCGGGGTGTGTGTGTGTTGGGGTCCCCTGCTGCATTGGGCCTCTGCCTCCCTCCCATGTGCTCCTTCCCACCCCGCCCCCCTGCTGGGGGCCCCTCGCCTCCATTGCCTTGTAGCCCTTCCCTGTGTAGTTGTGTTCACGGTTGTGTGTGTGTAATTTCTGGTTGGGGGGGTGTCCGTGGCACTTGGCTGTCTGGCCCTGCCATGGGGCTGGCTAGGGTCTGCTACTGCGTGTCTCCTGTCATCCCAGCTCCCTCCTACAACGCCTGCACAGGGCCTGGCGGTTCATTGGCGGAGTTGCATGCCACGGCTTCATTTGCCCTCAGTCGACCATGTTGTGCTGTCGCTGTGCTGGGCTTCCCCACTGTTCAGTGTCTCGCGTGTCCATGTAACTGTCATGGGTGTTTGCTCAGTGTTTTCCGGGGTGGGTGTTTGGCCACTGGATATGTGCTGGCCCCTCCCCTCCCCTTCTGTCCCACAACCGACTGTGGCACCGTCCGTTTAAACGTCACCCTGCTCGGCGCCGCCGGGTGTTCACCGGATGTGCTCACCCACCCATTTCCACCCACCAGGCCGGTGGCGGCGTCCGTGTAAAAAAGGCCCTACCCACACCCACCTCCACCCATGGAGCCATCTGCCAGAACGGAGGATGCTTTGTGGGTGTAGGTGGGTGTGGGTAGGTGTAGGTGGGTGTGTGTTTATGTAAACGGGCACACACCCACTTACACCCGCCGCGCCGACACACCCCGGTTCGTGTAAAAAAGGCCCATATGTTTTATGAGATGGGCGACCAGAACTTCACACAATACGCAAGGTGCGGTCGCACCATAGATTTATATAGAGGCATTATAATATTTTCAGTTTTATTCTCTATCCCTTTATGAATAATTCTTAACATTTTGTTTGCTTTTTTTGACTGCTGTCAGTGTCACACGAGCTGAGGATTTCAATGTATTTTCCATGCCAAGTCATGCAAAAATGTTACCGCTGTTACCAGCATGGAATTTTTAAATTGGGGTGGGAGGGAACCACTGAATGCTAAGAAATGGGCAGGTGGGGGGATCTGCAAGGCAGTAAAGGTCACTGCACAAGGAATATATGTGAGAGCAGAGCTGCCGATTAAGCTCAGACGTTTTCTTTTGAAAATAAAATTTTGCTTGCAATGAGCATGAGGGGTCATAGTGCCATAGAAAACTATTGCTGTGAGTTGTTTGTCAAGGAAAGCCCAATGGCTTCAACTTTTGTCTGTAGGTACTGTGGCCACCTGGGTATAGGTCCCAGAGAAGTTAGGGGATGATGGATACCCTGGCCTTGCTGCATTTGGGTGAGGCCTGATGTACAGAGAAAACTGTCAGACCCATCCTCCATGTCTGCCTATATGCTCATAAGGTGGCACATGCACACAAGGGGGTTCCGTGCATTCATGATGGAGTGTAGACACCGTGCTACCCTGTGCTACCCTGCAGGAGGAGGATGCATGTGATCGCATCCATTGTCACGTATAATTCCGCCTTGCGGGATTTTGAAAAATTGTGCGAGCGGGTCACATGACTGCGACCCGCTCATATAAAAGCACCCTTAGACATACCCCACCCTCCCTCTCTCTAAATTACAATCCTCCTCCAGCAGATCACACCTACATTAGCTTTTTAATGTGCAGCCCTCTCCCATCTTTATAGTTAATGGACCTGAGGGATAGTCTTCAATAGATGATTGCTCCCTTTGCATGCACACATGCCCCATTCACCTTGCTAGGACTTTTCTGTGTACTAAAGGATAGTGCAGGTGTGATCTGCTGGAGATTGGACTGTTAAAAATTGATACCAAATTCCAATGCATTGTTGAACACATGTTGTAGAAATTCACTGTCCTTGTCCAGTGCCAAAATCAAGCCTGAGAAGGTGCTTGACTGACTTTTATTTAGCTCTAACTGGAAAAATCAATGAAAGGAATATTAGCTGAGTGTTTCTGCATTTTGTTAAAACTTTCCAATTAGTTTTAATTGTCTAAACCCCCTACTCTACAGACCCCGGCTCCCCCCCGCTGGACCCTATCCCCCCTACTGTACAGACCCCGGCTCCCCCCCGCTGGATCCCATCCCCCCTACTGTACAGACCCCGGCTCCCCCCCGCTGGACCCCATCCCCCCTACTGTACAGACCCCGGCTCCCCCCCGCTGGATCCCATCCCCCCTACTGTACAGACCCCGGCTCCCCCAAGCCGGACCCCATCCTGTGTAAGTTATAAATTCAGCTGTTGGGAACACATGGGAATTATTTTTTGGACTGATGCCATAGCCCATCCCAACACCAGAGTTTTATAAGGATTTTGTACAGTCTTTGTGAAAATAAATATGACGTGAATTGTCTAAACCTTAATAATTGTTTAATCTCTAGGAATAGCAATAAAGGTTACTAGAGCTTCAGTCTTGAAACTATGAGCTCATACATCCTATTGTCTTCAGTGGTAGGGACTCATAAACAGTTCCAAGGTCGTGCTGTAAATTGCACAACAGTGAATTCTGCAGTGACTTGATCATGCAGGGGTGGAGATCTTCAGGCCCGGGGGCCAAATACAACCCACGGACAGTTTTTTATTTTCGTCCTTTTTCAGTTCCTGGATCTGGTCCCTGGATTCAGTTTCTACCTCCACAGGCACTGAAAGAATGAGCTCAGGGTAAGGGAGTGGGGATGAGGGCACAGATAGGGGATGGATCCATTGCACAGATCCATGATCTGGACCCTCCTCTTCCTGAGCGCACTCTTTAAGCATCCCTCTTCCTAACTTCTGTGTGGCCCTCAGAGTTTGTACTAATTTTCAAAGTGGTCCCTGGGAGAGGAGTAGAGGGTAGGGTTATAGGTTTGAATGTTTTTTTCCATAAAGAAGAAGAGGCAGGATAACACCTTGGAGATTAAGGGTGGTTTTAGACAAGCGCCTCCCTACCCATTACCCACCCTGGGGAGGTCAGTATTGGGGAAATAAATTATTGTTCGAGGAACCTCTGGGTATTACAAACAAAATGGACGATCAAACTTAGCATGTTCAGACTCATGATTAATTGGTAGCCCTGAGGGGAAACTACCATGGGGCCTTGGGTAAGCTGGAAAATCGTTTATTAGGGGCTAGTTATTATATGGCCAAAATAACGTTCATTGGGTAGAGGTGTTTGGCAGCAAGCTGGGTTCTGAATGTTTTGTTTTATTGGTATGTTTTGCTGTGATCGTTTGGATTGTAAATTTTAGTGGACAAGAGTCACTAAGAGTCATTAAGCAGTTTTGTGTGCTGTTATATTGTATATGTTTTTATATTTTGTTATAACCTAATTGGTTGATAGAATACATTTATTCAATTCAATGTCAATTTTAGTTCCCACCCATCATGCATTTTACAGGTCTGCATAGGCCACCAATGCAGCCCTGCAACACGCATGGTGGGTGGGTAATGGGTAGGGTGGCGCTTGTCTAAAAACACCCTAACTGGAGAAAGGAAGCAGGAGCTTTCATAGACAACAGTCTATTATGTTCATCAGATGTTAGGAAATGCACTGGCAAAGTGAGAGAGGGGTAAATACAGGAGATAAAGAGGAGTAAGGAGCATGAGTGAGGTCTAAAAGGGATGGATAGATTCTGTAGGGAAAACAAAGTAGAGGCTAGTGGAATGAAAGAAGTGTGCAAAGGGCTGTGCAGATGCAGAGAGTGGGAGGATGATGGAACAAATTAAATGCAGCAAATTTCCATAAGACTATTCCAGTAAAACCCAAGCAATGCAATCTTCCCACACAAAATGCATATGAGAGAGTCCCATTCACTTCAGTCAGGAGGGAGGGATTCACACATGCACTAACTTCTAGTATGTGTGTTATCTACTGGAGTATTGTTCTCTAAAACACTTCCAATAGCAACTACAAATCTGCCAATATAAAAGCATTTTAAGGTTGAAACATGTAATGCCTCAAAATATGGAAAAGGGCCTTTTGCTGATGCATCCCAGTAACTTTTTCTGTTGAAAGTCAAGTTGCACCTTTGTGCCACAGTCAGAAATCCTGAAACTATTTACAAACTTTTAAGTCCCATGTGCTTATAAATAGTTTCAGGATTGTGGCTCAAAGCTGGCTGGTGTTACCACTCACCTATACACAGTATCACCACCTGCTCTTAAAAATATCCAAGTATTTCAGCACAGAGCTGTATATTCAATTGTGCTAGTCATCTCCTCCTAGGGTGAAAACAGACATGACGCTAACCACCCTTGGTGGGTATTTATGCATGTTGCAGGGCTGTATTGGTGCCCTATGCAGCCCTGCAACATGCATAAATGACCACAAAGGGTGGTTAGAGTCATGTCTGTTTTCACTCCTACTCCCTTATGACTCATACAGATACAAAGCTTGCCCCAGCATTACCAGGAGCAGTTTGGCATAGAGTAGGCAGAAGTTCACCGGGATTTAGCAATACAGACAGCCCAGTCCTCATGGGGTTCTGCTGGCACATGCCCCATTCACTTCAACGTTAATGTACCATGAGACTTTTCATGACTGAGAGTAGTCAAAGACTTCAATGTAAAATTTAATTTTGAACTGACATCCCACCCTGTCACTTACTATCTTCAAAACTCTGCCACCAAGGTCATCCACCTTTTCCGCTGCTTTGATCATGTTCAGCCCCTCCTCTCTGCCCTACACTGGATTCCCCTACCTGAACACATTAATCACAAGCTCCGTGTCTTTACCTACAAAGTCCTTCACGGCCTTACCCCCTCCTATCTCTCTGCACTTGTTTCCCCCACTACACTCCCATCCAGAAGCTCTGCTCCTCCTCGTCTACCAGACACTTGCTTACAACTCCCCTGCTCCTTGAAATGAATCTGCCCCTTCTCCCTTGCTGCCCCCCATGCCTGGTATTCTCCCAGTACATCTACTCTTGTCCCTCCCAACTTTCAAATCCCTCCTGAAAACTTAACTATTTTTCCCTCTGAGATAAGGTTACTCATCTCACGGCTTTCGGCTTGCAAGGCCCCAGGAGAGGACAGACTTCTGGGGGAAGTCTTTCGAGACAATGTTGAATGGTGGATGCCGATCTTAAGTAAACTTTTTGATCATGTACATTTTTTCGGTGTGCCTCCCTCGGGATGGAGCACTAGTATAGTGGTTCCTATATTTAAGAAGGGGAGTAGACTTGAACCTGGAAAATATAAACCAATTAGTTAAATCAATGTAGTGGCTAAAGTTTATGCAAAATATCTTTTGAGCAAGTTAGAAAAGTGGGCTGAGGATAATCACATTTCTCTGAGGAACAAGCTGGATTTTGCACAGGTCATTCGATAGTAGATCATTGTTTTGTCTTAGCACATCTGATAGAAAAATATGTTAACACCAGGAAGACAAAGTTATATGTTGCATTTGTGGACCTTAGAGCAGCTTTTGATACTGTGGATTTAACTATTTTGTGGTCAAAGTTAGGGGAATCTAACTTGGATAACAAATTGTTATTACTGGTGCAAATGCTATACTCAAATACATCCTTAAAGGTTAGACTATCTAGTGAAGGCCGTTTGACTAAGGACATTCCAGTCAGTAACAGTGTCAAACAAGGCTGTGTATTGGCCCCGTTTCTTTTTAATTATTATATCAATGACATTATTACTGAGTTAAGGGGCATATCATTTCACCCAGTAAGCATCTGTGGGAGATTCTGTTCTATGCAGATGACATGGTTTTATTAGCTACATCTGAAATTGAACTTCGCAGGCTTATTCGAGCGTTGAGTGATTACTGTAAAAACAATCACTTAAGTGTTAATTACGATAAAATGAAAGTTATGGTTTTCTCAAAACATAGGACCACTAAGAGCTGGCAATTAGACCTGACCCCCTTAGAACAAGTTGACAAATACAAGTACTTAGGGCTAATGTTCTCCGCAAGGGGTACGTGGAGTGATCGCATACAAACAACCAAACTCAAACTAGCCTAATCAACCAATGGAGTGATCCGTTTTTGGAGAACAGATGGAGGGAGGATGATCTTACCTGTACTGAAACTATTAGAATACAAATTAAAACCTCAAGCTGCATATGGCACAGAGATCTGGGGCTCCAAGAAGGTTGAGGAGCTTGAAATTTTTCAAAATAGGCTGTTCTGGTCAATTCTTGGAGTCCCTTCTGGAACATCTACTAATATGTTGTGAGTGGAAATGGGAGTTCTCCCGGTAGAAATGAAAGTACGCATGAACGTTTTTTCATACTGGCTTAGGTTAACCGTTAATGGACAAGGAGGATGAATCACTTCCTAAAATGTGTTGGGTGAAAAACAAAAGGATGGCTTCTACTCTATATGAAAGCAAAAATTAGTCTCCTTAGCAGAACAGATGGGACTCTCAATAACCTTTTTTAATTACTTCCCCAGAGACAAAATTAAATTAATGATTAAAAATCACCTAATTGATACTTACGTGCAAAGGTATATGGAGGCCCTGGCCCAGAGTAGGATTGCCCCTCTGATGCATCTCTTTAAGATACAACATCAATGTGAAAAATATCTTACTGAGGTGACTAATTTTAAGTTACATAAATCTCTTACTTTGCTGCGATTTCACTCAATGCCTTCCTCTCTGTTGGAAGGTAGATACAATCATATTCCCTTTGATTTACGTTTTTGCCCATGTGGTCAACAGAAACAGGAAGACTTGATTCATTATATATTTGATTGTCCTCTTACATCAGAAGTTAGGCAGAAATTATTAATTCCATTGTGTCCAGAGAAAATGTATTGGGGTCAGATCTTAGGGTTGGCCTATGTATTAGCAAACACAAAATGCGAAAAGACTCTTCAGGCAGCTAATCTGTTCAGAGACATCAGGCTATTATTATGCAGAATGCTAAAATTAAGTAAATTTTGTTATCACTTTTAATTGTTCCTTTGTTTAAATTATTTTACCAGTCACAGGGGTCAAGTGTCGCCAGCTCAAGCCCCAGGAAGGGGAAGGCAAATCTTAAATGTTCTTTTGTATTTGAGACAATAACTGTTGACAGTTACATTTACAGTTTATTTTAAATTATATTATATTTGATATGTTGTTTTATGTTTAGTTTTGTATTGAATTTGTTATGGCTAATGGCCAAAGCAATAAAACTGAGTGATTGAACTCCTGATTTTCTCAGGGTCCCCTTCTCCTGTGTAACTAAGGGGTGTTTTCAAATGAGACAGTAGCCCACTGGAGTCCGTGTTCAGTCCATGTAGCCCCCTCACTCACATTTTTTAGAGTGTAGAGCTAATATACAGGTAGCCCCCTATGTACATTTCATGTGCTGGCAGTAGCTGCCACCAGTGGTGCCACTCAGTGCTTTCCCTCTTCCCAGCCCTTGCTCAATGGAAAGGGAGGTCACAGCCAGAGAAGGCTTCTTCCTTGGCTGTGACACCCCTTTTCATCAGAAGCTACACTCACGTGCTCTCCCAATGGAGAGACAGCTGCAAGAGGAGAAAGCGATTGCACTCTCTCAGCTGAGAGGTGGCTGCAAGAAGAGAGAATGAGGCCAGGGGTGCAGGAAGGACCTTCTCCAGAGGATCTGTGCATTCATTCCTCTCTCCGTCTGGGAAAGGAACTGAGGGGAGCACAGGAGCCCTATGGATCCTCCAGAAGAGTTTTGCCCCTCCTTCGCTCCCCGCAGTTCCTTTCCCAGAGGCCCATTTTACATGAATGCCCCCCTCACCCACGTGTGTGGTGGGGGGGCCATCTGTGTGATCGTCGCGGCGGGTGGGGGTGCGTTTGCACTCCCGCACTTCATCCACCCATCATCCACACATGGAGACATTGGAGACAACAGATGTGCCGCACGTAGAGATGGGTGGAGGTTGGTGGGCAGGCATCCGTGCGACGGGCTGCCCACCCACCATGGCCTCCACCCATCCCCCCTGCACCGCTGGGCTGTTTGAAAAGGGCCAGAGAGAGGAGTGCAGGTGCAGATCCTCTGGAGGAGGTCCTTCCTGCACCCCCTGCCTCACCCTTTCCTCTCGCAGCTGCCTGTCAGCCAAGAGAACACAATCACTCTTCTTTAGCAGCCACATTAGGCGTGAATATGATGCTGACGGATCTGGGTGCAGGTGAGGTTGTGGGTGAACCTAATTAATGAGACATGGCAACATGGGCATGCATTACTGTACACTGGCCTGCACGATGGGCCTACCCCACAATGTCCTTGGACGACACCATGAGTGGGGATTGTGTGTTGGGGGGGGGGGTATGGGCTAATAACTGGCAAACACCTAATAGACGAGCAGGCAAACACAACTGGTGGTGGTAATGTGGGCTATCATTTTATTTTCACCCTATACTAAGCACATACACCAGCAATTTCTTGACTTTATGAATGTATCCCTGTCTTTTCCTCTGTTTCCCCCACCCTTTGGTCTCCCCTCCCCTGTCTCTCGTAGATTGTAAGCCCCTTGGGGCAGGGACTCTGTCTATAAGTAACAATTGTAAAGCATCAGCTACATTGCTTGCACTATATAAATATAATAATAAATAATAGGGCCTATAGGGTTACAAAATGTCAGAGCTGGCTGAATACTGCAAGGGCAAGGCAGATTGAAAGAGGGGGTGAAGAGGGAAATCTGTAGTCTGCAGCTGTGGGTTGCCATACCTTCCCATTTAATCTAGGACAGTAGGACTGTTGCAGCTAGCCGGATCTTCCAGCATTTGTACATTTTCTCTTCAATTCAGTATCATGTGTGAAACAGCTGCACCCCAAGATGATAGCAAGGTTGCCCACCCAAAAGTACAAAACTCATGAGTTAGGTCTCTAAAATCATGAGGTAGGCGAAACCCTCCTCCCCCCAATAACTCTTTTTATTAAATAGTGGGTTCCTTCTATTTGGGGGGGGTGGGTTGTCAGCCTTTATGGCACATGGGAGATTTTTCATGCCGTCTTCTACAAGCACGAGGGCTACTTTTAGGTGTTTGTTTTTATGTATTTAAAAGCAATATAAGAGTCTCGCGAATTTTAGGTTTGCCTTTCGCCCCTGACGCACGTGCTCCCCCTGTCCATTGCACAGATGCCCGCTGCTGTATCAGCTCGCTCCCAAGCCGGGTGGGGGAGTCTCTGGAATAAGCGCGGGAATGAGAGAGGGTTAGTGGAGCCCGCCTCGGCGCGTGCGCACTATGCTCGCTGCGCGCAGCGTCGCGCTTGCTGAGGGGCTCAAAGCAGCGCGGATCGCGGGCGGGACACCAGAAAGGGAAAAAGGCGCGAAAAAGCAGTAGCCAGCAGCACCTCGCAGCGGGAGGTGAGGGCCGCTCCTGTAGCTTTGATGCGGGAGAGGCTGAAGTGGAAGAGGCTACAGCCCTTACTCTTTCTTCATGGAAAGAGATGCCATTCCCCACCATTTTATTTTCCTTCTCCATTTGCTCCTTCCTTCGTTTCTCACTCTCCCCATGAACGCCCCCAAATTAACAAATACTAATTCGCCCTCCCTCTCTTCTTCGGCTGTTTCCTTTTCTCTTCGCCCGCATTTTGCCCTGCTAAATAGTCTGCTGTTTAGCGCTACGTGTTAAAGATTCATGACTCAAAGCTATGAAACTGGCTGAAGAATCTAGACATTTCAGGGTTAGGATACGTTTTGTGGGGAGTGGCTTTTATTAAGAACATCAGAAATGCCCTACTAGGTCAAACCATGGAGCCCAGCAAACTTGTATTTGTTTTAAACCTGCTGCTAGTTAGTTTCATGGAGTCTTCCCTGTGTCTAGTACTGTTTGATGGTAAACAACCACCTGGCAAACGGTATTGGTTAGTCTGAAAATCAGCCTGTACGACTGCAGGTCTTACAAAGCTTTTGTCTTCCATCTCTGTGCAGATTGCACATGACTACTTTGGATTTTTACCTGCAGAATATATTCATGGCACATAAAAAATGTGCACGTTTGTGTATGTGCTTAATGAGCACATTTACAATCGCATTTGAACAAAAATGCATTATTTCAGTACTATAGATAGCAGATATGTTAGGAAGAAGCTGTGGGCAGGATATATAATATAATAATTGGTATCTCTGAATCTCCAAGCCTCACAACGAAGCGCTCCAGACACCAGGCTCCTACTGATCAGTTGGAATCTGTAGACCCAAAGTGATCTGCAGGGTTTGTGAGTGGGGTCTGAGGACTATTTGCTGAGACAGGGAGTAAGTAGGAATTTTGTTCTGTTCTTGAATTGAAGAGGCATTTTAGTCAGGAGTCTCACTGGGAGTGTTTCTGTTCAGTTTTGAAAAATAGGCTCTTTGTAACTGATTACAGTTGATTAGATTTGTGATCCAGTTAGTCTGGTATCCAGGATAGTGGTTTCTATCAAATGCTGCATAGGAATATTAAAGCAGCCCCCACAATGGGGTGCAATCCAGCTCTTGGTGGTGCTGCCACTAAATGGCTGCAGGACCCTGAAGAATATTACAATATATACACATTAATATGTGACACTTGGAGATTCAGAGATACCAATGTGGCTAAAATGGAGCTAGGCTTTCAGAGCTTCTGGCTGCCCCATGAATATCGTGTATGAGCTTCCAAGCAGTTACTACAGGTGCTTAATGAGCATGGACACATTAAGCCCCAGTGAAGTGAATGGGACTTGTACCCGCGCTACATGCTAGTGGTGTTGCTATCTCCTTAGAGGATCATGTTGCTCAAGGGAGATCCTCACCTGGCATTGGGGTGGAGAGAACAAAGGGATATAGTTACAGCTATAGACTATTAAATTTCCAATCTGAGCTCTAGTCAGTGCAGGATATGATTATGGAGGGGTTACCATGACAGATCCACTGCTCCATGATCTATTCAGTGCCTTGCCTGACTCAGCGGAGAGGCCTTTTGGGATTCTGGGGTAAGAAGAAAGATGCTACTCTATAGATGAGTTTTGTTTCCATGTAGTAGAAGAAATGCACAAAAGATTATCTTCATTTATGGATCTTAAGTGCACTAGTACGCCCAAGTGTAGGTACAAAACAGTAATGTAAAGTATCACCCTGAAGCTTCAGCCTTAACTTTGAAGTTCCTTGTTTTGTGAATATAAGAAATTATTTAGATAGCACCAGCAATGTACCTGGTGCTCAGCAGTTGTAGTTGGAAATAGGGCCCTGCCCTGAGAGGCTTACAGTCTAGAGTGGACAAGGGGAGGGATCTCTGGGGAGAGACTGTGATACATTCATGAAGTGAAGTTGCAGGTGCACATGTTTAGCATAGTTATACAGGAGGATGGATTTGACAGTATAAGGAGAAGCATAATTAAACAAGCAATCTAGTGGTGAGGGAGATAGGGAAAGCCTAATTGAAGAGGTAGGTTTTTAGCAGAGATTTGAAGGCTGGAACAGGAGGGAGCAGTGTATGTGTTAAAGGATGGACATCCAGGCATAGGGGTGAGCATAAGAAAAAGGGCGAGCTGAAGATGTTTTGGCAAGCGGGCAACTCTGGGATAAGTGAAGATGATGGTGGAGGACAGGAGAATGTAGTCAGAAACAGGGACAGAGCCTTGAAGGACAAGGAGTTTGTGCTGGATAGGGAGAGGGAGGAAGAGGAGGGAGAAACAACAGGCCTCAGAAGCAGACTGAATATGAGGAGAGGGAGGAATCAAATATGAATCCCAGACTGCATGTCTGGGGGAACAGGCTGGATGATGACACTGTCAATGGAGACGGGGTGGAAAGGGAGAGGATGGTTTAGTGGAGAAGATTAGGAGTTCAGTTTGGGACACGATGAACTTTAGTTCTTGGTGAGACATCGAGGGAGAGAGTTTATACGAAACTGAGGTATTTCTAGACAAGCGCCTCCCCACCCAGTACCCACCCATCATGCATGTTGCAGGGTTGCATAGGGCACCAATACGGCCCTGAAATGTGTAATGGGTGGGGAATAGGGTTGCCACCTATGCAAATTTTTAAGGAACACTTATGAAAAATACATGTTGCAGGCCCTACAACATGTATAGGACCTGCAACATGTATTTTTCATAAGTGTTCCTTAAAAATTTGCATAGGTGGCAACCCTAGTAGGGAAGCACTTGTCTAAAAACACCCTGGACGGAGGGGGGGAGAGTGAAGGGGAAATACAGAGTTGGGTGTCATTGGCATACAAGGTACTGGAAGTCATGAGATTCACTGTGTGGTTTAAGATAGACCCACGATGTTGTTTTTGAAGCTTAATGTATTTTAAATTGCACTAGCCATACATGTATCACATTGTCCATCACATCTAAGTAGTATGTGGTATAAACTCCTACAAAATAATCAGCATGTAATTGTGTTGACTAATCAGCTTGTATCATCTCCTATGTTTATACACTACCCGAAGTCCATCCTCTTCTTTTTGCTAATAAAGTTATATTTTTCTTATAATGAAATGCAAGTATCAAGACCAAGTTGCTGAGTTGTTACAGTCAACAAAATAACATGAATGACCCAAGGCACAAGTCTCTGTTCTTCGTCAGTCTGCCTGATTTACAAAAGCTCTGTGTTGTTAAAGTTACTCTGAGTTCTCAACTGGCAGAAACTGACATTAGAAGTGCACAGATGAAGATCTGCAGGTAAAGGAAATATTTATTTTCAGGCAGTGGGCATTGTATTATTATTATTATTATTTATTTATTTTGCTGAAGTGTTTCTTTTTTATTAATAGTAATTGGCTGTTACATCATCAGTAAAGCCCTTGCAGATGTGAGATACTTTTAAAATGCATTTCCCCCTATATCCCTACTACTGAGATTCATGACTGCTGGGAGAAAAAGCTGACAACAGCATCCTCTAAGGAGTGCTACATATTTTCAGTTACAAGTCATTTGTCATGAATAGGTCACTCCTTTAGCAAATGAGCCGAGGATTAAAGATTAACCATCTTTAATCCACCATTAAAGTCAGTGGGAGTTTTGCCATTGAATTCAATGGGTGGAGGATTTTGTACTTAATAAATAATAATAATACATTATTATTTATTATATAGTGCCAGCAATGTACCTAGTGCTATACAATCATTAGAGATAGGTCCTTACCTCTAGGGGCTTACAGTCTAGAAAAGACAAAGGAGGGGGAGACAAGGGAGAGGGAACATGGAGAGAGATGGGTACATTTATGCACTTAGCTTGTGGTTTAGGAAACAGAGAAGCTGAGATGGGTGAGGTAGAAATTTACTTACTTCAATTTTTTTACCCTGCACTTCCCATTAAGGCTCAGGAAAGCTTACAAGATATATATACCTTTAAAAATCCCCTTAAAAACTGCACCCAATCTCACCCAACCCTATCCCTGCCTGCCAAATGCATGGCCAAACAGAGAGGTCTTTCATCACTTCCAGATGATCACCACGCTCAGGCTTAGACAAATCTCTAAGGGGAGGGAGTTCCATAAGTGTGGGGCAGCCACCAAAAGTGCTTCTCTGCATGTTCTACAAAATTGGCAGGCAGATAGTATCTGCAAGAGGGTGCTCCCAGCTGACCTCGGAGTCTGCAGTGGTGTACAAAGGAGAAGTCGGTCTTTCAGATATTTGGGGCCCAAGCTGTTTAGGGCTTTCTACATCAAAACCAGCACCTTGGATTGTGCCCAGAAAGCTATTGGCAGCCAGCGCAGACTCTGGAGCACTGGTGTAATGTGCTACCAGAAACCCATCCCTGACAGAAGATGGACCACTGCATTCTGCTGTAGCTGCAGCTTCCAAGCAGTCATCCATTCCAGGGCAGCCCCATGTAGAGTGTATTGTATTTGCAGAATTAACTTGCTTAAGTGTTGTTTCTTTTTTTATTAATAGTAATTGACTGTTAGTCTAGTCTCAACGCTATGAAGGAATAGATAACGGTGGCCAAATCTGAATCTGGTAAACATAGGACTAAAACATCTTCAGTTTAAGAGAGGAGTTAAGGTAGCTACAAATTCAACCATGCTGCAAAAAGCATAGAAATCATCAGTTAGGGCTCCTGCCTTTAGCTATACACCGTGTAAGAAGTAAAGGCGTTTTACAGTCTCTAATATTGTCCTCGCTTACAACTTAGGCAGCTCCATGAACCCACGCTTTGCCTTGGTCTTTCAGCCCCATTCCTCTGCAGGTTGGGGGCAACAATGAGCTGGGCACAGCAAGTTCCTCCAAGGCCCAGTATTATAGACTTGATCCCTGTTTCCACTGTAGCCACAACTTCTCCTTCATTTATAGCTCCCTTCTCGGGCAGCAGCTGTCCCCTAAACCTTGTCCCTGAATAAACATCACCCATCTCTCGGCCTTCTCCCCAACTTATATACCCCCCACGTCCTAAGTGCCCCCTCCCCATAAACACACTGCTGCCCACCACTGGCTGACTCTGAGACTTGTCCCCTCATATACACCTCCCAGCATCTTGCTGCCTGTTGCCCACACGCACTGCTCCCCCCTCCCCCCACTGGCTGCCCCAGTCGTGACTGCCAGTTAATTACAATTTCCATGCTTTTTGCAACATGGTTGAATTTGTAAGTTCCGTAACTCCTCTCCTACACTGAAGTTTTTTTGATCCTATATTTTCCATGGTTTTTGAAATGGGACTAGACCAAATCCCCCCCTCCTACTACAGTAGCATCATGGAAAAAAATAAACTGACTTTGGTCTGGCCTGGCCCATGAAGAGGTTAAGATGGCCATAAACCCCCACAACCATGGCAAGATATCAGTCTATGATTACACACACTTAGGCTGGGATCCACCAACCTCTTACTCTGGAGTAGCCCCATTGAAGCTCTCCCAGGCTACTCCAGGGTAAGGGATTATTGGATCTCTGCCTCTGTCAACCCAGGCTGCAAAAACCTACGCCCTGGGCTAGCTGCAGTTTTAATCTTTGCCTGGGTAGGGTACCGGTTACCTGCAGTTCTTTTTGGGGCGGTAGGAGGAAAGAGAGTGCCTTCTCACCAGTGCAACTTCCTGAAAAGGATTGCTAGCTTTCTGCCCGCCTGTTGTGGCAGCACTGTGTGCATTGCATGCCACAACTTTCCAGGGTGCATGTATCGCTTATGTAGCCTTTGAAACTGACAAGCACTGGCTTCCAGCCAAAGCAGCTCTTTAGCAGACGTCTGAGTGTCCCCTGCCCACAATTTAATCCCCGTGCAGCAGCACCAAGAGCTCTGCTGTCCCAGGATTAAAACTGCAGCCAGCTCAGGGCATAGGTTTTTGCAACCTTGGTTGACAGAGGAAATAGGACAACAGAAGTGGCTGTTGTTAATACAGACTCTGTTTCATTTCTCAGATTCCTCCAAACAATGATCACACATCTTTTGAATAGTATATGAAAAATCTGAGCCATATACTGAACACCTGTAGACTGGCTTAAAAGTATAGTCAAGATTTAGCAAACAGTAAATAAGGTGTTTGTAATAACCTCATACTAAGACAATAAGATGAATTAACTAATTTTGAATGTTTCTCTTTATAGGCAGTTGTTTTTTCTTTATCAAGATGTCCTCTCGTCACCTGTTCCTGGAACACTGAATCAAATTTCAGTTGTAATGACGGTAAGTAATAAGTTCTCTGATAGTTATGGAATTTCTATACATATATTCTGAATTGTTTTTCTAACTGAATTAATAGGAATAAAGTGATTTAAATATAAACGGATATATAAAGTGAAATGATTTAAATATAAACTTTTATTTATGTGAACCATTATTTATTAATGAGTACCAGTAATGTGTATAGCATGTTTTTTCCTCCAGTGAAGAAAATGGAAAGACAGTAGTTAGTAATGGATTTCATCACTCCATGTACAGTAATGCAAAACATACGTTATTATTTATTTATTATGGTAGTTTTCTAGATCCGCAGTCATAGACATCACCCTTTGATGCCATCTACAAATACTAAAACTCCGTTCTTTACAAATGTATGCATTACGTTGAGGAATTCCTTTGAACAGTCTTTTTGCCTCCTTGTTTTAAATCCCACATCTGGTATTTTTTATATTATCATCTATTTAAAAAATGAATGAGCAAACTCTCAAAAGACATAGTGAGTAAGGCTGAAGTCTCACACTTTAGAAACTAGTGGGTTGTTTTTTTTTAGTTCTTTTACATTTTTATATTTTAAAGAAGTTTTAACATTTCCATATAAGGAAAAACAGTTATGCAGAGGACAGTAACATCCTAGATTTTATTGTTTAGTGTTTTTGTGATGTTTATATATATATAATATTTATTTATTTAATGAACTGATTGTTTTTATTTAATTGTAAGCTGCCCCGAAAGGAGGGAGGAACTAAGGGAGGGAGTTCCACAATGAGGAGCCCACCACAGCAAAAACTTGATCACCTGCCGACTTAAGGTGTGATGGTGTGAACCCCAAACAGCAGGTGGTTTTTGAGTGCAGATAACCATCAGTACAAGGCTCTAGGAGCTGGCCTTGAATATAGCCAGGGCCTATACTGTTCAGGGCCCTAAAAACCCTGTTCTCCCCCTGGATCACTGACAGTCCTCCTTTAGGTTGTTCTCCCATTCAACCGGCAGGAGGCAGAAATTTTCTGGAGCATGCACAGTGGAGACGATCCTCCCCGCCTTCTCCAGTTTCATTTCTGCCTCCATGTCAGCAGGAGCAGTTTGGAGCGCTCCCCACAGAGGAACGCGGCTTCGGCAGAGAAACAAAAAAGGAAATCTTTAACAAAGGGCCAGTTGACCTCAGAAAACAAGCAGTGACACCTTGGCGGGCGCCGCATCAGGAGTCTCACTGCAAAGCAGGCAAGGCCCCTTTTCCCCACCCCCCTTCCATTCCAGGAGCTAGCAGGGCTCGAGCTGTGGCCTGGGCTGACTGCCTTCTCCCGCAGCTCCTGCTTCGCCCTCTGCTGTGGCTCAGGGGGTTCAAGGCGCGCAGATAAATTCCCCAAATCCCACACTGTGTCCCGGGGCTCTTAGGGGACAACAATGGAGCCAGGTAAGTCCTGAGCGGCCACCGAACAGCCCTCAGACCAGGAGAAGGGCTCCCAATCCGAAGAGCAGGTGGCCCTTCGCCAAGCCACAATTCAGGGCTTAAACGAGACCTTGGAGAGGATTATGACCTCATTAAATTGGCTCTGTGAGGAGGACAGGGGGCATCCAAGGGAAACAAGAAAGAGGGCTTCATCCACTTCTTTAGACCCCACCCGCAAAGCAGTGAGCAAAAGGGACCCAAGAAAGGTGGGAAAAGGCAAGCAACCCACGAAAACCCGTCACTCGCAGCTGCTAGAGTCCCCAGAGGAGGCCTCTCACTCTGAGAAGGAGACTGTCTCTGAACACAGAGAGGAAGAAGGGGCAGTCGGTGGGGCGGGGGGTGAGCTTCCTCCCCTGAAAGGGATAATCCCAGGCCCAAAAAGACCTCTAAAAGGAAACCCCACCTCATAAGAGACTCCTCTAAGGAGGAGGCAGTGGGGGAATTTGCTGAGGGGGAATCTGGGGATGGAGAAGCCTGCTCATCCCTGGAGGAAGGCCAGATCCCTGAGGCTCAGTCCTTCTTTCTTTCGAATGACCAAGAGAGGGAATTCCCTATACAGTATAGAGAGGATCTCATGAGGCAAGTTATTAGAACGCTACAAATTTTTTTAAAAAATAAGGAGGATCCGTTCTCAGATTCCAAGGAGGATGAGTGTAGAACACATATCCCCCAGGTGCGGGCTAGAGACAAGGGAGTACCACTAGATAAGGTATTTGATAAGCTAATTATCTCAGAGTGGAAGCAGCCAGGGAGGTCCCTCAGAATTAATAAAATGGAAGATGCTCTATATACATTCTGCAGACGCAAAGGCATTTTTTCAGACCCCCAAGGTAGATGCAGCTGCAGCATCCTTAGCCAGACAAACAGTTTTCCCTACTGAGGGAGATTGCTCTCGGAAGTACGCCATAGACAAAGCCATTGAATCCGGTCTTAGGAGAGACTGAGGCGTCCACCTCTTCTACACATAGCCACCATCACCTCTTACATGACTAGGGCCCTTATTAGCTGGTTCTAGGAAGTTCAGGATCCCAACATCTCAGATAAAATGATGACATCTCACATACTATTAGCAATCGCCTGCATGGCAGATGCCTCCACTGATTCCTTCTCTTGGGCTGCTAGAGTCGTGGCGGCGAGCGTAGCAGCTAGATGCAGATTATGGCTCAGGTCTTGGAACGACAACTCGTGGCCAAGAACCTACTAATCGCAGGCCCCTACCAGGGTCAGGCCCAGACTTAGGGGCTTTGGGTGACTTGGCTTTGGGTGCCATTTTCTGGGGACACCGCCCCACTCTGGTTTTTTTTTAAAAAAAAATTCCTGCGCAGCCGGAGTCTGCTGCCCAGGTCCCCATCCATCATCTGCCTCTGCTATCTGCCTGCTAGTAGTGTTGCAGCAGCAGCGGACTGGGACACCTATCGGACTGGGAGATAAAGCTGTTTGTTTACAAACAACTCCTCCCCATGTGAGCGATCAGAAGGTTGTTGCTTTGTAAAGAAGGTTCTTCGAGATGGCTGCAAACGTTCTCACAACTGGGTTGTACATGGCATGCCCACTGTATTCAAATAATAGACTATGTGATGGTCTCGAGCTCCTCTAGTAAAAAAAATCACTCTCCCCCTCAAAGTGACAGTTCCTTACAATCCTTTCTAGGAATATAAGAAAAAAATTCCATCCGAGGCTGGAAGGGTGAGTGTTGTGAGACTGTTTGGAGCCATCTCAAAGAACCTTGTGTACAAGGAAGCAAGCTTCTGTTCTTCAAGTGACTCCTCACAGACCCTTTTTACATAGCTCTGCCTGGTCGGGGGTGTGTGTCTGTGGGCACGCTGATGCGTGGGAGGGGCATTCACACGACTGCACACACATCCCCACTCACCCCCCCTCATCCGCTCCCACGGAGCAGCCACCATTTTCCCCGGTTGTTCCGTGCATGGGGACGTGTGTGTGTGTGTGTGTGTGTGAGAGGGGATGCATGTTAGGTGCGGGCGTGTACGCCACATCATTCGCATGGGACTCCCCCATCCATGAACACTCAGCGTGGGCTTGGGGGCAGGGCTTGGCTTGGGCAACAGCCTGAGAAGGGCCATGGGGCACAAAATTCCTAAGTCTGGCCCTGACCAGGGTTCCAAACTTTTTGGCACATGCCTCGATAAGGTCCTAGCAGATGCCACGGACAAATCCAAAAGACAAAATCTACTGCGGTTTGGGGCCAAAAGGAAAAGCCACCAGCCCCCCTTGCAGATATGCAGGGAACTCAGCAGCCTTCAGAAAGGGGGTATAGCCAACCTGAGCCCAGGGAGAGTAATAAACCAAAACAAAAATCGAACAAGAATAGAAAATTTGCTAATACCAACAAGGCGAAGGCCAGTGGGACAGGTCAGCCCAAACAGGACTCCTACTACAAGTCAAACCCGTCAGGAATAGGGGGCAGACTTCAAGACTTCTTTCGGGCATGGGAAGAATCCATTTCCGACAACTCGGTCTTAGCGGTCATACAATACGGGTACCCCATAGAACTCTCAAACAACCCCTAAACTTTTTCATCACTTCTCCTTCCTCCACAAAGCAGAGCAAACATCAGGCCATGCTGCAAGAAATATCCAGACTCCATGGCATAGGCACAATAGAACCAGTTCCTACAGTAGAACGGGAACAAGGGTTGTACTCCCTTCTCTTCCTAGTTCCAAAAAGACAGGAGAATGGAGGGCAGTACTGGACCTGAAGCATCTCAGCAGGTGGGTGTGAACACAGAAATTCTGTATGAAAACCCTAAAATCCATATGTCAGGCCATCTCCCATGGAGACTGGCTAACCTCCCTGGATCTCAGAGTGGCATACCTGCATTTCCCAATACGACGTGCCCACAGAAAGTGGCTCTGTTTCAGATATGCCCCAAACCATGGGCAGTATTGAGCCCTCCCCTTCAGGCTGGCGTCCTCCCCTCAGACGTTTACGAAAGTACTGATACCCCTGATAGCCAACCTGTGGCTGGAAGGGATTCATGTCCACCCCTATTTGGACGACCTCCTAATCGGGTCCCCATCCAAAGAAAAGGCCCTGAGGGACTTGCGAAGGACTGTGGAGTATCTAGAGCACCATGGCTTTGTGATAAACTTTCAGAAAAGCCAGCTGACCCCAGTTCAGAGACTGGAACACTTGGGGGTCATCATAGATACTTTCTCAGACGCCGTCTTTATTCCTCCCAACAGACAAAAAGATCCGAGCGCTAGTGACGACCCTGCAATAAAGTCACCGGATGAGACTGAAAACCATGGCTAGCCTGCTGGGGCTCCTGGTGTCCTGCTCCCAACAGGTTTAGTAGGCAAAATTCCACCTCCAACCACTGCAGCAGCTGTTGAGACCCTTGCAAAGAGAGCTGACCACAGGTCTGAACACGTGGGTCCCGATCCCGCTAAAAGTAAAACATGCAATGGCCTGGTGGTTACAGCAGCACAGGTTCACGCAAGGGACCCCTCTGAAAGACCCCAAGCGGGTCATCATAGTGAGAGATGCGAGCCTCCCGGAATGGGGGTCACACCTGGATTCAGACACTGCCCAGGCGCAATGACAGTCAGCACTCCTGTCAACAGGACAGTCAGCAGAGCATAAATTATCTCTCTACATAGACAACACAACGGCGAAAGCCTATGTGAACAGCAAGGGGGGCCAGGTGCCCGAAGCTTCATGCAGAATCATCGAGACTAATCAAGTGGGCAGAACTGCATGTACAGTCTCTGAAAGCACTTCACATAAAAGTGACAGAAAACGTCACATACTGACTCAGCAGACACTGCTTAGACCCGTGGGAATGGACACTGAGCAAGGAAGCCTTCTTCTCATAACCCAAAACTTCAGCATACCACAAGTAGACCTCTTGCAGCTTCAGGAAACGAGCAGGTACCACAGCTCATGCTGAGAACCAGACACAGGAATGCAATGGCCAGGGATGCCGTCAATCAAAGCTGGGCGAAATCACTGCTTTATGGATTCCCTCCATTCGCTCTCATAGGAAAAACTCTGGCAAAACTTCGAAGGGAACAGGCCACGACAATCATGGTTACCCCCTTCTGGCCTCGGAGACCGTGGCTGTCGGATCTGATAGAGCTAAGCATTACAGATTGAGATTGCCAACACTCCCAAATTTGCTCAGTCAAGGTCCAATTCGTACAAAAAAGGTGGACCCCCTCAAATTGCTTGGAAGTTGAGCACCAAGCCCTGAAAAAGATGGGCTATTCTGATGCAGTCCTCAAGACCCTCATGGCCTCTCGGAGGGCATCTGCTCGTAGGCTTTGTCAGTCCACCTGGGGGGGTCTTTAGAGACTGGTGTATAGCTAGCTCAGGGGACCCAGGCGAGGCAGGGATTCCAGAGATCCTGGAATTTTTTCAGGCAGGTCTTGACAAGGGGTTTCTAACACGCTAGCCACACAGGTAGCAGCTGTCGACTCTGTTATTCTGGCTTCCAGGGGAGTCAAGGAGTTACTCTCACATTGGTCACTTCCTTAAAGCAGCTGAAAACCCTGTCACCACCAGTGGTACACAGATACCCTTTGTGGAATCTGAATTTGGTCCTGGGAGCTCAATCCAAACCCCCTTTCAAGCCCATAAAAAGGATTTCCTTGTACTTTTTATCCATAAAAGTGGTGTTCTTAGTGGCAGTAATTTCAGCCAGAAGAATGTCAGGATTGGGGGATCTGTCAGTGGAACCTAATTTTTGTGTTTTTCAGAAGGAAGCGGTAGTCTTTAGATTAGACCAGGCGTTCATTCCCAAGGTGAACTCGTTTTTTCACCGATCACAGGGGTTAGTCTTGCCATCCTTTTGCCCGCACCCTGCCCATTGAGAGAGACTCAATGGCATTGCCTGGATGTAAGGAGAGCTTTTACAGTGTACGTTAAGAGAACTGCCTCGTTTCAGCAGTCTTCTGCCCTGTTTGATTAGAGCAGGGTACAAAGGACTCAAGGTCTCTAAGGCGGTTATCTCTGGGTGGGTTACTCAGTACATTATGGAGGCTTATAAAGTAAAAGGCAAGAGTCCTCTGGCGAACATCCAGCCCCATTCGGTGCTGGGCACAGCAACTATGGCTGCATTTAGAGCCAGGGCTTCTTATGAGGAGGTGTGGAGGGCAGCACATGGACCTCCCTGCACACTTTTGTGTGCCATTACAAGTTACACACTTTCCAGTCAGCGGATGCTGCATTTGGGAGATGATATTGGAATAAATACTGTTTGCACCCTCCCAGATCATCATAAGATGTGGATACTGCATTGGTACATCCCCAAAGGAGGACTGTCACTGATCCAGGGGGAGAAAAGAGAATTGGTCACCTACCTTAGTAAATTCTCTTTCTGTCCTGGATCACTGACAGTCCTCCAGCCCTCCCTGCTAGCAAACAGAATTTAGATTAGGTGGAGAATCATGTGGACGGTATCAACAAAAAAAAGGGGTAGGGGGTGGGACTTATACCAGCAGTTGCTGGAAGTTTCTAGTTTTGGCTGGTTATCAAAGACTGGGACCTGGTGGTCTCGGGTGTTGGTTTTCTAATTCCCTGAGTTGTTAGTTTTACAGTTCAATATCGATATCTACAGTCGAGCAGGTTGTTCTACAGTGGACACTTGGCTCTTGGACTTACTGGAGAAGGCGGGGAGGATCGTCTCCACTGCACATGCTCCAGAAAATTTGATTTCTGCCTCCTGCCGGTCGAATGGGAGATCGACCCAAAGGAGGACTGTCAGTGATCCAGGATAGAAAGAGAATTCACTAAGGTAGGTGACCAGTTCGCTTATCTGCGTGGGCATGAGTGGGACTGTCTCATGTAAAAATGACCTATGCGAGAGGCTTGCTTTACAGCTGTCGCATCTCCAACACTTGTTAGGTGGTGCAAGCCCAGCTTTATGTAATCACTCAGGAGCCCAATTTTGTTTTCGAAAAAATGTTAAAATGTATTCACACTCTTTTAATTTATAAACAAGTGTTTTTTTCAAACAAGTTAAGTATGTACAAAATTCTCAAAATATCACAGGCTGAAAATTTTGCATTGAGAGTTAGGGGATCTCCCTTCCACATGACTGTAGGGAATGAAACCTACATTAAGAGAAAATTATGGTTCTCCCTCTCCCCTGTAAGGTGACTGCCGATATGGCGGATACCATGGCATGTGGAAGCAAATAAAAATGGTCATTACTAGCAGTTAGGGTTGTCACCTATGCAAATTTTGTAAGGAACACTTATGAAGAATGCATATTGCAGGGCCCGCATTGGCGGCTTAGACTAAGGTGCCAATGCAGGCCTTGCAACATGTATTTTTCATAAGTGTTCCTTACAAAATTGCATAGGTGGCAACCCTACTAGCAGTGTATTTTTCTAGTAGTGTTGGCATGACCTCACTATGGATTTTTTTTTCCCAGGGGAAGAGGTACAGATAAAAGTGGTGGTTAAACTTTGTTGAAGAGGTGGCTGAGGTGTCCTCCTTGGATGGAATCCAGAGGAGATTCAGTGGACTCGCTTTGAATTTTGGAAGTGGACTCAGTAATCCCCTCCAGATTGAGGGTGTATGTCAGTTTTGGGCTGCCACTCTGCTTGGTTTATTGCTCAGTTCTGCTAGGATATTCCCCCGCCCCCTTCTCATAGCTCTCTTCCTCTCTCCGGATCTCCTCTCCTTTCGCAAATATTGTAAGACCTGGCTATTCCTACAGGTGTTTGGTGAGGGAGATGGGTAGTGGGTGGAGGGATGTTTCGTTTTGTTATGGGGGGTTGGGGGGCTTAGTCTGGCCTCTTTTAATGTTAAATTTTAACATATAAACTATTTATATTGTGTTGTTTTGTTTATTATGTGTATTTTATCTATTATACGCCACCCCAAGCTGACATTTGGCAGGAGGGAGAGGGTTAAAAATATTGAAATAAATAAATAAATATTTCACACAATATTGTTATCCATGTAAAGGAGCCTGTCCAGGAGCACGTGATATAGTCAGGTCTAATGCTGCTGATCATGAGTAGCTATGCTGTCTTTAATTGTCTTAAAGCAAAGCCCCAGTGCAGGTCTTTGGGTCACTGGTGACACTGCTTCGTGTCACTGTTGAGCCAAAACTTTGACATTTCCTGTGAAACATAATGGTTCCTGAAGTTCTGTCTCAGCTGTTCACTGTTTCTGCATTTTAGGAAAAACTCTCTTTAAAAGCTCCATATCTTTATAAACATCTTTGCCTTTGATTCAGTTGTGAAAGCAACTTGCTGGCACTCCTATGTAGACTGTTTCATTGCCTTACAAAAGTTTTTAAGCACTTTGGGTGCAGCCACACGAGCTGCGGAGAGCTCAATCTCCAGTGGCGGCCCCCCCCTGCAGGGCGTTCGGGGAAGTGCCCCCCAAAGCACTGCAGGGGCCACCGCCACGGCATTAAACTGTTTTTTAAAAAAAACTAAAAAAAAACCCAGCGCCGCTTATGACAGCTACAGCAGCCTCTGAGCTGCTGCAGAGGCTGTTGTAGCTGTCACTGAACTTGTTCTCCCTTTGGGGACCCACCCACTCCGCTGGGAGAGGGAGTGGGTCCCCGAAGGGACAAAAAGGCTGAGCTGCTCAGGGGACTGAGGAAGGGAGGATGCGCGCTTCCTCCCTGTCTCAGTCCCCCGAGAGTCTCAGTCTGCACCCGTGCGCTAGTTCCCGCTCCCACTGCCATTGCCGCTCCCGTTGGAGCAGTCAGAAGCTGAGAAGAGCAGCCTGCAGGTAAGCACTGACTAATCCCGCCCGCATCCACCCCCCTAGGCTGAGCCTGTTTTCCCCCCCACCCGGCACCCTAGGCTGTTCACAATGTGTTAGGTGTGTTCACAATGCTGGAAATTTTGTGCTTTTGGGCTTATACATTATTTATTTTAAGCTTGATGTACATGTAGACTGTGTTTTCTTCCATCCGATGTTAACCCTGGGAACTCCTTGCTGCTGTGTTGTGCCAGTGTTTTCTGTGTTTCGGGTTTATACATTATTTATTTTAAGCTTGATGTACATGTAGACTGTGATTTCTTCCATCCGATGTTAACCCTGGGAACTCCTTGCTGCTG
>QEPC01010335.1:372698-467520 GCA_003113815.1 Sphenodon punctatus
TGCCACCGGCGGGCAACCCTCCACCCCCCCCAGGGTCGCCCCTGCTCACACCAGGGGTTCCCCTCCACACCACCCCCTGGCCTCCCTCTCCTGCCACCAGAGGGAGGTCAACAACCCCTACACCACACCCAAACCCCCGAAATTGCACCCCTTCGATGCCAAAATTCCCCACACAGACCCCCTCCTCGCCGGCACCAGGTGGAGACAGGGCAGCACAGCAGGATAGAAGCAGCAGGCAGATAAGTCCTTTCAGACTTCCATCGTTGCTCAACGGTGACAGGGAATGGATTCAACAAGCGTATGATCTGCAGTGATGTCAATTCAGAAGGGGGGGGCCCCGGGCGCCCCGACCCAGCTAACGGCCCCAGCCAACGGCCGACACCCTTTAGGTGTCGCCCTTCGGGCTAGCGCCCAAGGGCTGGTGCCGGCAGCTAACTACCAAACAGCTGATGCGTGTGCGCTCCTGGGGCCCCCCATCAGCTGTTTGGTGAACACACCCAGCCTGCCAAACAGTTGGTGGGAGCATTCCTGAGGAAGCGCCAGCCACTCTTTCCAGTTGACAGGATGTCCCCATAGCAGCTGCTGCGGGGCTGGCTCTTGGTCTCTTGGGAAGTGCTGCATTCCCCTCTTCCAGCACCTCCCAGCTGGGAGGCATTGGAGGGGGAGATGGGGCTTCGGTACTTTGAAAGTGACTGGGAGCTGTCCTGCAGCAGCAGCTCAGTTCCCTCAGCTGATGGGGAGGTGCTCCTGCCCCCCCCATCAGCTGTCTCGCGAGTAGCTGTGTGCAACAAATGGCTCGGGGGGGGCAGGAGTGCCCCCTCCCATAATCTGTTTGGACACAGCTCTTCCTGGACCCGTTCTTGCTGAGCAACATTGGTCCAGGAGTCCTGTCTCATGTGGACAGTTCCTCGGCTGCACCGGGGCATGTAGGGACCTGTGTTGGCAGACTTCATGCCTGGATTAAGAGTTGAGGGCTGCTTATGTGAACAGCTCTCCCCGCCAACCCAAGGAGTGGCATCTGTGGTTGTTTGCCCCGGAGCAGGCCGGGAAGTACCTTGCCGCCTGCACGTCTGTTTTCACCTATTGTGATCAAAGCTATTTACATCTGAGAGCTCTGTGCTGCGTTTCACTTGATTCCATGGGTTTATATTTTTGTATCTTTTGTCTGGAGTCAAAAGCTAGACTGGTTTGTTTACATTTTGAGAGTTTCTGGATAGAGCCTTTAATGAGCTTCTTATGATATTTTTCTTTTGGGTGTTATCTGTGTGTAACTCTGCTGCTAACTATGAAGGTCTAAGCAGCACTAGCCAATGACTTCCAGGATATACAACTGTTTGGCTTGGCGTGACTTCAATAGACCAGAATGGTTGCTAACTATCCTCATACACGCCTTGCTCCTTCTACCACTTGGCATACTGAGTTTATAACCTGTAAAAGTGTATATTGCCGAGGGACAGCAGTCACAATCCTGAAATCCACCTTTTAGGACCATTTGTGGCTTAAGGATTGCTCCCTAGTCACAAAGTTAACTTTGGCCTGAAAAGTGGGATCTTTAAATATTAGGTCTTGTCATTTAGTTCATTCGCTCTCTTCCTCCCCTCCCCCAATCTGTTGTTCCTCAAATGGGTTAGAATCGGGGTGGGGAACCTCCGGTCTGGGGACCAAATGCGCCCCACAGCTAGCTTATATTTGGCCCTTTCCCACTTCCTGGATCTGGCCCCTGCATCCAGTTCCTACTCTCAAGCACTGACAGACCAAGCTCACAGGGAAGGAAGCAGAGCTGATGCACACAATGATAGGGGATGGCTCCAGATCATGGATCTATTTTATGGATCCTCCCTTCCTTTCCCCACTTGAGTGAAAACATTAAGCACCTCCACCACCAACTTATATGTGGACTTCAGAGCTTGTAGTAATTTTCAAAGTGACCCGTGGGAGGAAACAGTATCCCCACTCTTAGGAAATGCCCTCTCAGTTTGGTGTCCACTGAGGTGTAATTGGCCAAATCCTGGGAGATACTAAGCTCCTGCCCAGGCGTCCTGGGAAAAGCTTGCTAGAGCTTCAGAGGATCACAGTTCTGCACAATTTTGGAGATTAGTAAAGAGTATTGGACAGGCTAAAAAAAGAATCTACGTCACCAGGGAAAAATGGGAGCAGCATTTCTCGGCTCTTCTTTTGCAGTGATTTAGCTAGTTCTGATAGCTCAGTAAGCTTATCTTTGATCCAAGACTGGTTGCCTGTGTCTAAGTAGAAATGGAAGTCTTAATCAATAGCCTTAAAAATGGCAAGATGCCAGTGGTTGACTATATTCCAGCTGAACTTTTAAAGTCTAATAAAGTTTGGTGGGCCCCAGTTTTGGCTTCCCTTTTTACTGGAATAAACAATTTTGGCAAATTGTAGCCGGGGGGGGCTCTTCCCAGGGCCACCCAAGGGCGCTAGCTCTACCCCTCTGCTGTGCCTATTGAGCCCTGGCCTCAGCTGAATCCCCCCCTGAGGAAGGGGGTACCCTCCTGTTGGACCCCACGCAGGCAAAGTCCAGAGGGTATCAGGCAATAGTCCTTATTTGACAGGAGCACAGTTCCTTAGTCCCTGGGGCTGCTGGCTCAGGTCGCCTACACCTTGCAGGCCCAGGTCAGTCTCTCCACACCACAGAAGCAACCTAGACCATCAACCCCCCAAAGTCCATCCATCCAGGCCTCAAAGCCCCAGACTCTGACCAAACCTTCCCCAGGCACAAGGCTCCCTCCTGAGCACAGCCTCTCCCAGTACTTGGTTCTCCTTTTCAGCACACTGGAGAGCATCGAGTGGGATGGCTTTGTTAGGGAGATGTGGTCCCTTCAGCTCTCAGGCAGAGATTACCTCCTCACTGCCTTGTCTCTCCTTATATACAGGCAGAGTGGGTGTGGCCAGGCTTCCTCTCCTCAGCCTTAAAGGGCCAGTGTCCTGCCCACTCTGTCACAGGGTCTCTCAGCCTGTTTCCAGCTTAGTCCCAAGCTATGGGACTGACTCTACTATGTCCCTATGCATGTTCAGCCCTCCAGCTGACCCACACAGCCCCCTTCTTAAAGGGACAGCATCCTTGCAGGACTGCTGCCTGCTACACAAATTCCCCCTTGATTGGGGCAGGCTATCGTGGTTCTAATTTATAAAAAGGGCAGCCTAAAACATCTAAAAAACTATATGCCAATTAGCTTACTTAGCATTATATGCAAATAATATGCTAAATATTTATTATCTAAGCTGGAAAGGTGGATGGAAGAGGACAATATTCTTAGAGAAAAATGGCTTTAGAGCAGGTCAGTCGATGAACGACCATTGTTTTGTGCTTACACATTTAGTTGAAAAGTATTTGAATTCCCCAAATACTCTGTATGCTGCCTTTGTTGATTTGCGCTAGGCATTTGATCTGGTTTCAAGAGCTCTACTTGGGCAGAAATCGGCCTCATCCGCTATTGATAGACTATTATTATTTCTAATCCGTGGAATGTATATGAATACATCACTCAGAATAACAATAAATCAGGAGGGGGATCTCTCTGGAGTTATCAAAACAGGGAGAGGTGTTAGGCAAGGATGTGTTCTACACTGTTTAGTTTTTACTTAAATGACTTAATAAAAAATTACCAGAACTCTCAAGTCATCCTCCGACAATAGATAAAGTCCAACTGGCCTCCCTGCTTTATGCAGATGACGCTGTTCTACTCTCAGCGACAAAAGTGGGCCTCCATAGACAGTTGCAAACATTGACTAAATACTTTCAGAGTAATCTGTTGGAAGTTAATTATGAGAAAACACAAGCCATGGTTTACTCCAAGGGTAGGTCCACACACAAATGGTTATGAATGGCCATGAAATACAGCAGGTTAGAGTGTTTTGGTATTTGGGTTTAATTTTTCAAGCTGGACAGCCCATTGGCCAACAGTCACCGGACGGGCCAATCTTGTGGGAAAATCCTTATTGCAGTTTTTTAGATCCATGGGTGCTTACTTGGTGACCCCTGCAATTAAAATCTACTCCCATAAATGTTTACCCCAGTTATTATTCGGAGCCCAATTTTGGGCCCTGGATAGAACCAACATTTTGGAGAGTATCCAGCCTAAATTTCTTAGGTCCCTTCTGGCCATCCCACACTGTGTACCTAACAGAGCAATTCGTGTAGAATGTGGGCTCCCTGCATTGGATACAAGGATCTGGTCACAGGCTTTGAGCTATTGGCTGCATCTTCACTTTAAAGTCACTGCCCCGTTTTGACAGACAAGTATGCTTACAAGTGGCATCAGTCACTTCCAAAGTTTACTAACTGGGTTTCTCCCCTGATTCGCCTACCACGTTAGATTATAAGAGTGCCAAAAAATGGATACACCAGCATTTATACGATATAGTTTGACAAGGGGACATAGCCGACATTAAAAATATCAAATCCTTGGGCCATTATCCAACTATTATGAGTAGTTCTTTAATTGCCATGCCCTATTTTGGGTACGGTGTGTGCTTAAGGGGTTGGAGATTATTTGCAGTAGCAAGATTAAATGCATTCCCTTTCAGCACTGTTGGAAGGGCGTATTAGAGGAATTCCTTTTGCTCAACAAGACTGTAAATGCAGTGTGAGTGTGGTAGAGACTCTGAACCATATACTGCTGGAATGTAAAAATTATGGAGAAGCACGTAAGAAGTTAATCTCCCCGATAATAGATAGATACCCAGGCAGATCTAAGGCATTTTATATTCATACTTTACTGGCAGACAAATCCCAACTGATCACAGAGAATTAGATACTTAATTTTGGTGGTGAACTATAAGAAAGAATTGGGAAAATGAACCTGTTAGCAGTTGATTTCTTCTTTTTAAGACGTGGTAGTACTTTTATATCTTTTTTTAATATGATATGGATTATTGTAATGTGAACTGGGAAGATATGTATCTTGGATTACTGCAAATTGGTAAAATTTTCATGTATGACTGTTGGAAAATTGTAAATGTTTTATGCAATAGCCATATGGCTAAGCACTAGCAGTAAAGGTAATGAACTAAGCTCCAGCGGCTCCCAGGAAGCTGCACTCAACATCTGTCAGGATTTGTCCCCAAAACTACATTTGGTGAAATTTGGACTCAATTTAAACTCCAGTTGACTTGGTTGGTGTTAGAGTTCCATCTGATATAATTATCCTTTCAAAGATCTTGACTTAATTGCTTAAAAGTGTGAATATTAAAAAGCTTTTAAAATCTGTTGTTTTTCCCTTGATTGGTTGATCATATTAGATGCAGGCTCCAGAGAGAGTTATCCCTGCTGTCCTTCAGCCCTGTCTCTCCTATACACTTGTAGCCAGACTTGCCCCCAACTGGAACAAGGCAGGTCATTTGTTGATACAAGGTATTTCACTGCTTTGAATCTGGGAGATTATTATTATTATTATTATTATTAACAAACATTTATATAGCGCCAGCAGTGTACATGGCACTTTACAAAGTAATAAAATAGACACACTTTGGTTTTTAGGATTCCTATTTTTATTTTATTTTTTTACTTTTTTTTACAATTACTTGTATCCTACATATATTCCGTTTGCTTATTACCCTTATGGTGGGCTTTTTGTTCAGTGGTTTGCATTTCACTGTTTATTTCTTTGTCAGTTTAACTTATTTTTTAATATAAAAGTGCACACAATTGAGTTTTTCTGTTTTTCCTTTCCTGTTTAAGTTTGATTAAAGGTAGCATAAGAATCTCAAAAATAAGGGGCACAGCTAGAGGGGTTTCAGGATCCTACCAGAAATCTTGCAGAGTTGGGAGGGTGGGGGGTGGTACAAAGGCTTCCTAGACCATCTGTTCTTTGACTGAATCACCTGAGAAATCACTGGAAATAATCCTGTTGATTTCAGTCGACTTTGAATCTGGCCCCAAATGTTTTCTGCACATACTGGAAATACACATTAATATATATTAAAATGAGCTTTTCAGCATCAGCATCAGTAAGGATCATCACCTTTCTGATTTGAATCCCTTGCCATTCTCTGTTTATCATTCATCATCAATGAAGCAGGAAGTAATCAGACATTTACTAACACAACACTAAATTTTGGCAGGTGTCTTTATTTTCTAAAGACAACTTGACTGTGCAAGGAATGAGCATGCATTTTATGCAAACTCATTTTATCAGTTTCTACTTCCACTCTGTTTTTGACTCTCCTTTTAGGTATTCTGATAAAAACTAGATGTAAATTCTATTGAATTTTCTAGGGTTACACTGTTGTAAATTTAAAGTCATTGAGAAGAGAACAGATGAATGAAGTTGATCATTTGCCTTCCAAAAGCTATATTACTTAGGAGAAGAACATGTTGAATAATTGCCTAGGAATAGTCCAGTTCTCTTGAGGTTTAAACATAGCAATAAACTAGATGGGATAGGATCGGATGCACCAAGGAAGTCAAGTAGAGCCTTATGCTCTTGGTGAGCATAACACCCTCTGAGCTCTGACTTCAGAATAAAATAGCAAGGCAGTGTAGCTGTATGACTGCTCTCTTTCACAGAATTAAAGTAACATCCTTCTAGGACGTTAATGTTTTTTCAGCAAGTTTATTCAAAATAGGCAATGTAACAGGATTTGATATCTCATCCTCTACTAGATTAGATTAGATTTTTTCAAACTGGTGATTTAGCCATAGGCCACATTGCCAAATACACAATCCAAATTACTTCACAAAACAAAGAAATCAAGAAAAAATACAAATAAACAACCATTCCACAAATGGTTGAATGCTCCAAAACACACTCTAATTTTATTTTATTTTATTTATTTATTTATTTATTTATACCCTACCCCCTCCTGCCTCTGGCAGCTTGGGGCAGCTTACAATCTCTCTCTCCATCTAGAGAGAGAGTGTGAGTGTGTGTTGGAGCATTCAAAACACTCTGTGTGTGTGTGTGTGTGTGTGTGTGTGTGTGTGTGTGTGTGTGTGTGTGTGTGTGTGTGTGTGTGTGTGTCAGGATAAGATATCATTTCTCTTATCTGCATTCCTTCATTTTTCCTTCAATTTCCACCATGCAAACAGAGCAATTACATTGGTTGTTACTCTGTAGCAAGTAGTCTAGTTTTTGTACTGAAGAGAAGAAGGGGATATCAGCCAAGACAGAGGCTAGCCATTTATTTTCAGAGGTGAACACATCACAATATAGCAAGATCATCAGTTTGTGTCAACTAGAATAGCTTCACTGGCTGAAAACAGACATGCACTTTAACTGCTTTAACACAGTTTAACATTTCTTATGGATGTTGCAGGACTGCATAGGCTGCCAATACAGTCCCTGCAACATGCATAAGAAATGTTAAAGCGGAGTTACGTGCATGTCTGTTTTCAGCCAATGAGACAATCTTTAACACCTTTTTTGTGGCTCGGAGGATGAGGAAGGATGGGGAGTATGCCCATTCACCAAATATATAGTTGCATTAGTTCTTTTACAAGTTAAGTGCTAAATTCTGGTTAGTAAGGGAATTACTAAACTGTTAAGGAAATTCTCCTGCAAATATATTAGTAAGGAAGGAGATTTCATTTTCTTCTTCTCACCAAGTGCACTGACCAAAGCCCAACAGGATGTTGAGAGTAATGTTTAATAGTTACACAGCTGATTAGGATAAAGAAGAGTAGAGGAAAAAAATACAAACTAGCCTTTAACCAACAGTAGAAGTAAAGGAAACACTTTCTGCTACTTATAGCACCATTTCTTCTAGTCTAGCAGCTGGTTTGGATAATGTGATTATGTTGAGCAGGAAGCGTTTTTTCTTCTAATTTCCCTTTTTTAGCCTGACCAATTTGTAAACTGTTATCCAGCGAAATACAATTTTGCATACAAATTCTTTACTGGGAGATAAACGTAATGTAAGAAATATGTATTCATAAAGTGCTTTCATGCAAACCTTTAATTTATGTGCTGCGCTATCACTGATGCATTCTCTTTTATCTATGTATAAAAAATAAATTTACAGCATATCTGATACATAAAAAAATGCCAACTTTTCTATTTCTATAGCACAAAGTTCTATAGCATAAACCCCTTCACGTATTGTGTGTATATATGTTTTACAATCAATACTAATTTTATTTATCAAGGGCAAAATTTTCTATCACAGATGGAAAGACAAAACGCAGTTGGTAAGTGCAATCCTGTTTTTACATAAAATACATTGTGATTCAAATGCAGTGGGACTCTGGTGGTACAAATACATTTAGACCGTTTTCACACAGGTATTCTCCCCCACGCACACGTGCGGTGGGTGGGTGCCGTCTGTGCGAACGCTGGCTGGGATGGGTGGGGGCCCATAGGAATGGCGCCTTTAGTACATGTGCACTCCACCTGTCTCCACCCACCTACTCCCATCACCTACGCATGGAGCAACAGGTTCCAATGCCAGTTGCTTTGTGCATGGAGATGGGTGTGCACCTGTGGGAATGGGAGCACACCCACCTCCACCCACTGTGGGCACACACCCATCTCTCCCGCCCCCCCGCGGCCCGTTTGGAAAGGGCCTTAGGATCCATCATTAGCAATTTAGTAAAACATATAGCTACACTATTTTCATTCTGAAATCCAGCTTTAGTTAATATACCTTTCTTCACATTCTTCTTCTTATCCTTGGACTTCCTATCAGTCAGTATACTCACATGATGAGTTGTTCTCTCATCACAATATATGGCCATTGCCTGATCATCTGCCCCCATACGGGCGTTGAAATCCCCGACCATAATTAACAGAGCCCCAGGGTATTTAAGAGTAATATCCTCCAATACCTTTTCCAATTTGTCCCACATGGATACGTGAAATGAGCCAGCGTTGCAGGGTGGAATATATGGAGTTACGATAATCAAAATAATTTGCCCATACAAGACTGGGAAAATACTAGGCTTTCAACTACCTTCAGCTGAGTGTTTTGGGCAATAAAGCAACCCAGCCCCCCACAGGGATGTCCCCTTGACTTACCCATGAGTACGTGTGTTTACTATTCAATCCCTACTCCCTAAAATGAATTTGTCATTGAAAGGAGATAGTTACAAGAGTTAATTTTGGCAACTGTGGTTCAGCTCTATAACTAGTGTGATGGTTTCATAATACTTAATATAAAATTATTATACTGCCATCTCCAGTAAGTTTATAGATCTCAAGCTATCAGGCTACAGAAGGCCATTACTTAGCCTTCTATACGAAATATAACATCAAGAGTCTATTTTGAAGAAAAATAGAGGTTGGTGGGTTTTTGTTTTTTGTTTTTAAATGTCTTAAATATAAATATTGAGGACTAAATTTTCAAGCATTGGCATGTAAACTTGCATTCAGGAAATATATAAAAGAATATCTAATTAATTGCCTGTACATTTATTTAGTCATTTGTACACACCACCCGGGGGCGGAGGGGAGAGAGAATTGAGTGGGCAATTAAATTACATATTTGGTGCATGCATTTTACAGGTGCAGTTTAATCTCTGATATTTGTAGTTGGCTAACAAATGCTTTTCTTAAAAACAACAATACCGTTAACTTCTCCCGGGGGGATCCTCCTGGCCCTCCAGTCAGGATAGTAGGGTAGATCCTGCCGGGAACCACTAGGAGGCAGACAACTAATTTTGTAGACCTCTCCTTCCAGGGATCTATCCTCTATGCCCAAGTCTTGTGTCTGCCTGGGCACAGCTAGGACGTTTGAGACAGTCCCAAAAAAAGAAAACAAATAGAAGTTAATTGTAAATTGAAGCTCCAGGTGCCAGGGGAGGAGTAATTCCTCTCCCTGTTCACCTCCCTTCGGCTGAAGGGCTCAAGAGCGTACCAGTCACCCCCTTCCCAGCCGGCGAGGGGGCCCAAAGAGCGGGGACGGCTTCTGCCCTCCCCGCTGGAACAAAGGGAGCAGGCGCAGCGGAGCTCGCCACTGGGGGACAGGCGCAGCTGAGCTCGCCACCGGGGAAACGGACGAAAGCAGGGCAGGTAACCAGCCCGGGGGGAAAGCCCCGTCGGACCCACTCTCCTCCCCATCGCTTCCCGCCACTGCCCCGCACCGCTGAGCGCCGGCTGCAGCGTCGGACCCGCTCCCCGCCCCACCGCTTCCCGCTACTGACCCGCTCCGCCGAGCGCCGGCCGCGGCTTCCCGACTGAGGCAGCCTAGGCGCAAGAGGGGGGTAAAACAGGAGCGATCCTCGGAGCCAAGGGCCAAACGGGGATTAGAACAGCCATCCCCGGTAGTGCGATCCGCATAAGCAGGCGGCCTGAAGAAACACGAAGGCTCGACCGCGTGCACGGCCCCTCCCCCTCCTAGGGCAGGCAAGCCCTAGCTAAAAAGGGCGCGAAAAAAGGGGGGAAAAGACATCACCCCCAGGGCCAAGAAGCCTCGCAGAGCCAGTAAGACCCTGGAATCCACCTCCTCAGACTCAGAACCACCTGAGGAGGTACTATCAGTTCAATCTTCTGAGGAGGAGGAAGTAGGGACTAGAAAAAAGAAAAGAAAGGCTAGACCCCTGCTCAGGGAGAGCAGCGAGGAGGAGGGGAGGAGGTCCTTGAGCAAACCTCAGACAGCGAGGAAGGCTCAGGAAGCGAGGAATAGGGATTAGAGGCTCTGTCTGACCCAGACAAGCACTTTCCCAGTAGATACAGGGACCAGATATACCTGGTCACCAAGGCCCTCCAGGTCAAGGAAAAGAAGGAGAAAGAGGACTCCTCGGAGGAAGAGGAAGGCAGGGAGTACATCCCCCGTGCCAGAGACGGGGATAAGGGGATGCCATTAGATAAAGCATATGAACGCATTGTCAAAAAAGAATGGGAACGACCCAATAAGGGATCCAGACTGTCCAAGGCACAGTCATTTCCCTATTCGCTCTCCAAAAACAAAAACTCCCTGCTGGCTATTCCCAAGGTGGATGCAGCGGTAGCCTCCCTGGCCCAAAACTCAATTTTCCCCACGGAAGGGGAATGCTACCCCCGAGACCCTACAGACAAGGGGATCAAGTGTAATTTAAGGAGAAACTTCGAGGAGATCTCTACAATCATTAAGATGACCACCTTGATATCGTATTTCTCAAGGGCCCTTATGACGTGGGTAAAGCGAGCAGGGGATTCAAGGACATCGGCAAAAATGACAAGAGTTCTGTCAACCAGAATTCAACTCGCTTACGCATTCATCGCTGACTCATCGACAGATGCACTCTGATGGGCATCCAGGGCAGCAGCATCCAATGTAGCTGCTCGCCGCCACCTATGGCTACGGTCGTGGAAAGGGGACAACACTTCAAAGAACGCTCTGGTAGGGGGTCCGTTCCAGGGACGCAAGCTCTTCAGAGTTTGTCTCGACAAGGTCCTGGCCGATGCTACGGACAAGAACAAGAAACAAACCCTACAGAGCGTAGGAACAACCAAACGTTCCTTTCACCCCTACAACCTATCATCCTCAGGAACAGGTTCTAGACGACCCTTCTTTCCCCACAGGGGAAATCAACAGAGATATAGGAATCAATGGCAGAGACAGAAGGGCCAGGATAACCGGAACAAGCAGCGCCAAAGTACAGGCCGCCCCAAGCTCGACGCCTGACTGGACCGCGGAGTGCAGACAGGACCACCAAAACCTGGGGGGCAGACTCCAAAGATTCACAGAGCAGTGGAGAAAAGCTACAACAGATGCGTGGGTCATCCAAACAGTGATGAGAGGATACACCATCGAGTTCTCCCACTCCCCCAGAAAGTCCTTCTGCACCTCTCCAATTTCCAAAGACGCAATCAAACGAGCAGCAATGCAAAACGAAATCGCCAGGCTCAACTCCATCAAAGCCATTGAAAAAGTCCCGCAACACGAAAGAGGCCAAGGCCTCTTCTACATTTTATTCCTGGTCCTGAAAAAATCGGACAAGTGGAGGGCGGTCCTAGACCTAAAGACCCTGAACCAGGCCGTCAAGGTCCAAAAATTCAAAAAGGAGACCCTACAGTCCATCCGAATTGCCATCTCGAAAGGGGAGTGGCTCACTTCATTGGATCTGAAGGAAGATTACCTCCACGTCCCAGTGCTACCAGCACATCGACGTTGGCTCAGATTCAGCTACAAGGCTCAACATTGGCAGTATGCAGCGCTGCCATTCAGACTGGCCACATCACCTCGCACCTTTACCAAGATCCTGATAGCGCTCATAGTAAATCTAAGGACGGAAGGGATCAAATTACACCCTTACCTAGACGACATCTTAATAAGATACCAACTTACGAGCAAGCCCAAGTGGACGTGGCCAGGACTATCAGATACTTACAAGAGCATGGGTTCATGGTCAACATGGGGAAAAGCCATCTTGAGCCATCCCAGTCGTAGGAACACCTGGGGGTGGTGTTGGACACCAGAATCTGCAAGCTCTTTCTCTCTCATCAGAGACAACACAAGCTCCTCAAACTCATACAACAGGTCACAGAGCTTCGCAGGACCAGGCTGAAGACCCTAGCGAGCCTACTGGGAGCTATGACCTCATGTCTAGGGATAGTACAGTGGGCCAGATTCCACGCCAGACCCCTACAATGCTTCCTGAGGCCTCGACAGGATGAGATAACACAGGGAGAGAATCCGTGGATTCCAGTAACAGAAGATCTGAAGAAATTCAGATGGTGGACACTACCATCCCGATTCAACCAGGGGATGCCACTAGCGGACCCCGAGATGACAACCCTAACGACGGACGTGAGTCTCCACGGTTGGGGGGCACACATGCAAACTCTGTCAACTCAGGGGAAGTGGAAAACGTGGGAAAAGCAACACCACATCAACTGGTTGGAATTGAGGGCAATCTACCTGGCACTACTGAACCTAGCCCCGAATCTACGAGGCAGAGATATTTTGGTATACACGGACAACATGGTGGCGAAGGCCTACCTGGACTATCAAGGAGGCTCAAGATCGGAGACACTACATCGAATGGCAACCATGTTGATCAGATGGGCGGAGAAGAACGTGTGGTCCATCAGAGCACTCCACATAAAGGGACAAGCCAACACCCGGGCCGACTGGCTCAGCAGAGTGGACTTGGACCAAGGAGAATGGGCTCTGCACCCGAGGGCTTTCGAGGCGATAACCAAGAGGTTCGGCAGCCCCACGATAGACCTATTCGCCTTACCAAACTATACAAAAACGGAAATATTCGTATCCCGACATCCGGTCAGCGAAGCAATAGCGTTTGACGCCCTGAACATCAGGTGGCCTCGGGGACGTCTGTACGCCTTCCCTCCGTTACCTCTCATCCAGAGAACTATAACAAAAATAAGGAACGAGGAAGCAGAAGTAATCATGGTGACACCCTGGTGGCCACGGAGGCCATGGTTCGCGGATCTACTGGAACTCAGTGCGGAGCCTCCGCTACGATTACCGACACTTCCAGACCTACCAAGGACCAATCCAACACGACAACCCAGCTGCACTCAAACTGACAGCCTGGAAGTTGAAAGGAGAGCCTTACAACAGTTAGGTTACTCACACAGGGTGCTAGAGACTATGCTGCAATCTAGGCAACCAGCAACTAAGAGGATTTATCAAAGCACCTGGAAGATGTTTGCTCTATGGTGTCAGTCTAGGAAAATCAGACCAGATAAGGCCCCGATCGCTAGTGTGTTAGAATTCCTGCAACAGGGGCTAGAAAAGGGGTTGAAGCCTAACACCTTGCAAAGGCAGGTAGCGGCTCTTACTAGTGTACTAGGCACGATCAGGGGACGAAGTATCTCAGTCCACCCTCACATGAAGCGCTTTCCCAGGGCGGCCAGAATCATGTCTCCTCCCGTAGTTCATCGTTTCCCTTCTTTGAACCTGAACTTGCTGCTTGGGGCCCTTACCAGGGTTCCCTTTGAGCCCCTTAAGGAGGTTTTTCTGTATTTCCTGTCAATTAAACTAGCCTTCCTGGTAGGAATCACCTCAGCCAGGAGGATATCGGAATTGGGGGCCTTGTCTATAGACCCAGCCCTCTGCTCCTTTAAGGAGTCTTCTGTGGTCCTTAGATTGGACCCAGCGTTTAGTCCAAAGGTGGACTCTAGATTTCATAGGGAACAGGAAATTAATCTACCTTCTTTCTGTCCCAACCCAGGGCACCCTTTAGAACGAACCTGGCACACGTTGGATGTTTGCAGGGCCCTGAGAATCTATATAGACAGAACAAAATCCTTCAGAAAAAGCTCAGCCCTTTTTGTCTCATATAACCCACAGAGACAGGGCTTGAAGGCATCCAAGGCCTTGATAGCCAAATGGATGACGCTCTGCATTTCAGAAGCGTATAGAGCATCAGGCAAGTTACCTCCGAGGGGAATATTCGCACACTCCTTAAGAGGCACGGCTACCTCTCAGGCCTTCACGAACGCAGCCTCCTATGGGGAGATCTGCCGAGCCACAACGTGGTCATCCATTCATTCGTTTACTAGACATTACAAGATCACGTTGCAGGACTCGATGGAGGCAGCCTTCAGGCGGTCCTCTGAATGGTAATTCCGCCGAATGACTAAGTGAATTCCATGTTGGAGTTCTCTCCTCTTGTCTTCCCTCCCATAGTAGTGATCTGGGGTACTGCTTGGGAACATCCCTACTATCCTGACTGGAAAGACAGGAGGATCCCCCGGGAGAAAGGAAAATTGGTTCACTTACCTGTGAATTTTCCTTCTGCAGGGGATCCTCCTGGCCGGCCAGTCCCCACCCGGAGTGACTAGAACTCTGAGGTGAAGAGACAGGAAGAAACTATAGGGTCACACCGTTAGACCTTACCTCGGGGTTAAGCGAGGCAGGTCTGCCTATTAATACTTATAAAGTTTATTCCAGTTCAGTGTGTTTTGTTAAAATTGAATATAGTGACATCGGATATGCTAAATGGGCTTTAGAACTTGTAAAGACTGGAGCATAGAGGATAGATCCCTGGAAGGAGGGGTCTACAAAATTAGTTGTCTGCCTTCTAGTGGTTCCCGGCGGGATCTACCCTACTATCCTGACTGGCCGGCCAGGAGGATCCCCCGCAGAAGGAAAATTCACAGGTAAGTGAACCAGTTTTCCTTTCTTTGTTCATGACTAGGAATATTTCTAACCTTTAGGACTATCGGACAGCTACATTATCGTCAAGTAGTGGTTGGAGATTTCCTTTAAAAATAAATGGCTTGTCTTTGTATCTTCAACTATTTTGTAGTAAAATATAATTGTACAGATACACAGAATGTTGGTGCTTTGATTCTGTTTCAGTTATGGATATCAATGTATCAGAGACTCAGCTTTGTATCAGTGTAGAGGCTTGTCAAGTACGACTTCCACCATCTGAGGTACAAAGAAGTTCAATTTTCTATGACTAATATTGTTCATCTTGCAATTGTTATTGAATCTCCTTTTTCCCCTCCTAGAATTCTGTGTTTAGATCAAGGTGGGGGAATCTAGATGTTTGCTACCAAGTGCTGTTGGAAGTAAGCCAGAATAGCTGCTTATCTGTAACTGTACTAAACCATATGTTCTGTGCTATAGTGCTACAATAAAGTTGCACAATAGTTGTAGTACAATAAAGTACTACATAGATGTGAGTACACACATGGAAATCTGATAGTTATGCCAGTTGAATATGCATAACAGTAAGGTTACCCTTGGAGAGGTTGGTTGTTCAAAAGAGACCAAGATTAAAGAAGATAGTACCTAAAACAACAAAGGGAAGTATGTATTTCTTATTATTTATTTTATTATTTAAATGTATATGCCACCCATTCCTGAAGGCTCAGGGTGACCCACAATCATAAAAACATTGAAACTAATACATAAAACAACTAAAAAAAACAACCAAAACCCCAGAATCCCACCACCAAACCCGCCCAATACCACCACCCTCCCCTGTCCTTGCCGGCCAAATGCCTTTTCAAATAAAAAAGTCTTACACCGCTTCCAGAAGATACTCCGGCCCCGGCTCAAAAGACATTCCAGGGGAAGGGAGTTCTGTAACACGGGCAGCAACCGAGAACGCTTCCGTACGAGTCCTTTGTATGAACAAGGCTAACAGATTGTACCAAGAGGGAGGTGCTCCCGGCTGATCACGTTTGCCTCCTGGAAGGATAATAGATCTTTCACACCAGTTTTGAGTACTGGTGGCCAAAGATCTTGGACTCTTTTCTAATGAGCACAGGTGTGTGGGGGGATGGGTGGGCAGCACAGTGGGGTGGGGGTGCATTCCCATGGACCCCCACCCATCTCCATGCACGGAGCATCTGGCATTGGTGCCTGTTGCTCCGTGGGGGGGGGGGGAGTACGGGAGTGGGCACGCACCCCCACGCACCGGCTGCAGCGTTCCCATGGATGGCCACTCATCCCCCTGCACTTGTCGCGGCATTCAAACAGATGCCCCTTGGACCCTTTTCTAACGGGCACATGTGTGCGAGGTGGGAGGGCATCCATTTGAAAAGAGCCTTAGAGAAAGATTTTCCTTTGGAGGAGAAGCAACAGGGGTGGATGAAACTATTTGAACACTGTATTATTCAAAAGCATCAGCAATAGGGCCTGATGCTACTGTCCATCTTGGCAATGTAGAAGATAAAATAGTTCTAGCCACAGTGGATGACTATTTTAGAATTCTATATGTTTTCACTCCTTATTAGCTTCAAGAACATCTTACACGCTTAATTATCAACGTCTACTCATTACTGCTGAAACAAAAATTGGTCACCTACCTCGGTGAATTTGTTTCTCGCCTGTAGTCCTGTCAGTGATCCGTTGGGTAGCTCCGCGGATGACCGTCAGGAGGCAGAAGAAGAAAGAAGCCTTCTGCGCACGCGTGGAGCTGCCCCCGGCCATCTTGTCAGTCCATATCCAAGCCGAGGACGTCTCCACCTCTAGAAGTACTTAACACAACATTAGAAGAAACCCCCCCTGAGAATGATGAGTATCACCGGAAGGTGAATCAGGGGGAGTGCAACAGCGAACTTCTTTCCTAACAGAACCACTAAATTAGAGCTCCTAAACTTTTCATATTAAAAAACCCCAGGAGAACTTCCTACTTAACTGTATGCTGTTTGACAGGGAGGGCCGGATCACTGACAGGACTACAGGCGAGAAACAAATTCACTGAGGTAGGTGACCAATTTTTGTTTCTCCGTCTGTCTCCTGTCAGTAATCCGTTGGGATGTACCCAAGCCCAAATACCTTAAGGGTGGGAGCAAACAGCCCCGGGAGCCTCCAGGACTGCCTGCAGCACCCTCCTGCCAAACGCTGCCTCAGCAGATCTGAAAAGATCCAACTTGTAGTGCTTGACAAACGTATGAAGGGATGACCAAGTAGCCGACCTGCACACCTCCTCGTATGAGGCTCTAGTCTTGAAGGCATAGGAGGTAGCCGCCCCCCGCACTGAGTGAGCCCAGATCTGCAAGGGTGGGACCTTGTGCTTAGCCTTGTAGGCTTCAATGATGCAATGCCTGACCCATTTAGAAATTAGGGTGTTCGAAGCCTTTTTTCCCCCCATAACCAGGCCTGATATTGATAAATAAAGCCGAGGAAGAGCGAATTCCTCTGGTCCTTCCCAGATAAATCTTTAAGGCCCTCGGGACATCTAAAGTGTGCCACACCTTCTCTTTAGGGTGAACCGGCTTCGGGCAAAAAGATGGTAAAATTAGCTCCTGAGACCTATGAAAAGCCGAATTAATCTTTGGGATAAAAGCCTCATCCATCCTGAGAGTAACTGACTGCTCCTGGAAAGAACAATAATTCTCTTCCATAGACAAAGCTCCTAACTCTGAGACCCTCCGAGCCGAGGTAACAGCTACCAAAAAAACAACTTTAAGAGTCAGCATGTAAAGAGAAACATGCTTGAGGGGCTCGAACGGAGGTCCAGTTAGGGCATCTAACACTAAGCTAAGGCTCCACGAAGGACACCTATGTACTACCGGGGGGCTAATGTTCCTAGCAGCCTTAATAAACTACCTAATGTGCTTGTGCGGCAAAAATCTCCTATTTGAAAAAGATTGTAAGACTGAAGAAATGGCGGCTGCCTGGCGGGCCAAGGTATTAGGCCTCAATCCCTTGTCTAACCCCTCCTGTAAAAATTGGAGGATGGAAGGAACCGTAGCTAGGCAAGGATCTAAACCCCTATTAGCAGCCCAAAGAGCAAAAACCCTCCAGGTGGCCGCATACGACCGCCTAGTCGCTGGCCTCCTAGCTTGCTGCAGGATGGTAAGTACAGCCTCAGAGTAACCTGCCCTTCTTAGTGCTGTGCACTCAAGTGCCATGCTGTTAGTCTTAGTAGTGCAATCGAATTGCATAGAAGGGGTCCCTGGGTTAGAAGATCTGGACGGAGTGGTAGAGTGAGAGGAGGTTCCAGACTCAAGTCCACTAAGTCCGAGAACCAAGGCCTTCTCGGCCACCAGGGGGCAATTACAATTACGTGAACTCCCTGTTGAACAATTTTCGCTATTGTGCGGGTCAAAAGAGGCGTCGGTGGAAAGGCATATAGAAGGCCTCGAGGCCAGGTCTGATTGAGAGCGTCTATGGCCTCCACCTGAAAATCCCTTGACTTTGCCATGTAACGAGGAGTTTGACGATTCTGATTCGTGGCAAAGAGGTCGATGACTGGGTGACCGAACTTCACAGTCAGTGTCCTGAATACCTCTGGATGGAGGCTCCATTTGTGCGGATCTATCGACTGGCGACTCAGCCAGTCCGCCTGGATGTTCTGCGTTCCCTTTATGTGGAGAGTCTTCAATGATAACAGGTTCCTCTCCGCCCATGTGAGGAGCCGTACTGATTCCTGGTGTAAGTGTCTGGATCTGGAGCCCCCCTGGTGATTGACATAAGCCTTTGCGGTTGTATTGTCGGTGTACACCAGAACATGGGACTTGCCGATGATGCTTGACAGCTGCCGAAGAGCATGATGGATTGCGGTCAGCTCCAGAACGTTGATGCTGAGTCTCGATTCCTTCTGGGTCCAGAGGCCCTGTACAGATACGGAGCCCACGTGTGCTCCCCATCCCTTCAAGCTCGCGTCCGTTGTTAGGACCACTCTTTCTGGCTCTTCTAGCAGAACGCCCGTTAGGAAAATGGCTGGGTCTAACTACCAAGACATTAATTTTGGAAGCCACCCTGGAATTCTGACCCATGGATTGAAGCCTGAAAAGGTCTCAGCAGCCGCTGCAAGGGGCGAAGGTGGAATCTTGCCCACTGGACTTGCTTCGTGCAGGACACCAGCAGACCTAGAAGTTGAGCCAAACTCTTCAGCCTTGTCCTCTTCTGACACCCTAGAAGGCGCACCCTCTGTCTGATCCTTTCCTGTCTGTCGCGGAGAATGAAGGCGGCTCCTAAGGTAGTATCTATCCATACCCCGAGATGCTCGATCTTGTGAGTCGGCTCCAGGTGACTCTTTTCCCGATTTACCAGGAACTCGTGGGCTCCCAGGTACTGGATGGTTCTGTTGAGGTCCCTCTGGACCTTGGCACGAGTCTGCGCCTATAACAGCAGATCGTCGAGATATGGATAGAGGTGAATGCCCTCCTTGCGGAGGTTCGCCACCAAAGGGACAAGAATCTTTGTGAATGTTCTCGGCGCAGATGACAGTTCGAACGGGAGGGCTCTGAACTAGTAATGGGTCTGTTGGTAGGCAAAGCGTAGCCACTGCTGGGTGAGGTTTCCAGATTGGGATATGAAGGTAGGCATCTCTGAGGTCGAGGGAGGCTAGCCAGTCCCCGCTCCTGATGGTGCGACATATTGATGTTACCGTCTCCATCTTGAATTTCTGTGTGCGAACTACCCTGTTGAGGCGCTTGAGATCCAGAACAGCTCGCCAGGCACCCGACTTCTTGGCTACCAGGAAGAGCAATGAGTAAAGACCCTGGCCCCGTTGGTCTGGGGGAACTGGTTCTATCGCTCCAATGGCCTCGAGGCGTCTCAACTCGTGTAGCATGGCAGAGTGTTTCTCCATCCGGCCGGATTTTGGAGACAGGATGAAGGCGTGAGATGGGGTTCTTTTGAACTCTATTTTGTATCCTGTGGATACGCATTGCAGTGCCCAAGCGTCGGAGACGGACTGAGCCCACACGCTTGAAAAACTTTGCAATCTGCCTCCCACTGCCACTTCCTCGTGATAGTCATGCGTCTTGTTTACGAGGAGGCTGGGTAAATCCCTTCGACTTCCGTTTGTCGTGTCTGAAGCTATGTCCTCTTCCTCCTCTGCGAGAAAAGAAACGGCCTGGCTGGTCCTGCCTGTACTGCCCTTGGAATTTTCTCGACGAGCTGTATCCTGAGCCATATCCTGCTCTAGCTCTGAAGTTGGGGCCATGAAAAATGTTTTTCTTCGCACATACCTGTTGAAGATTTTTCTGCTTGGACTTGTCATTAGCATCAGCCAACACTTTATCCAGGCAAAGCCCAAACAACTTGAAGCCTCTGTAGGGGGCGGCGGTGAGGAGGTTTTTTGCAGTGTTGTTGCCTTCCCATGATCTTAGCCAAAGCTTGCGTCTGGCCGAGACGGAACTAGCTACAGACCTGGCAGCCCATGTCATTGAGTCCATTGTGGCATCAGCGAGGAAGGCGGCTGCCAAGTTGATACGGGAGGACAACACCTGGGCCCTTCTATCCGAAATGTCAGGGTCCTGGGCTTCCTGTAGCCACGCCATGAGAGCTCTGGACACGCAAGATGCAATCACGTTTATCCGGACCGCCGTGGCGGATGAATCTAGACACCTATGGAGAGCAGACTCTACGGCCCTGTCAGTCGAGTCCTTGGGGTAACAGTCCCCCTGGTTGGGAAGACTGGTTGTTTAGCCAGAGAGACTGCCGCTGCATCAACCTTGGGGTTCTTTAGTAGTGGGTCTTTACGTCTAGAGAGGGAGTATAATGAGTTCTGGGCTTTGGTCATTCGCAGCCCTTTCTCGGGATGTTTCCACTCGTGCAGGATTAACCTCTCAAAGGCTTTATCTAAGGGAAATCCTGGATCCTTGCCGTGTACCGAGAGGATGTACTCCTGCTCTTCCTCCTCCTGAGAGTCGGAGGAGATGTCCTTCGGGATTTTTTCCTCTAGCTTAAGGGTCTTAGTCACCTGAGTCAAGAACTCCCCCTTGATGAGGAAAGGGAACTGCTTGTTCCTATCTTGGGATTCCTGAGAGGCACCCTGGGGGGCCGGATCATCAATGTCCTCCCACTCTGAATCAGATGCCAACTCTGAGGTGGCATGAGATTTTCGTGGCTTCTTGGATTGGGGATCACCAGCACTCTCCTCCTCAGATGACTGGGGAGAATCTAGGAGCCTGTGGGTAGAGGCCTGCGAAGGGTGCTTTTTTATCTTGGCTGAATCCTTCCTGGGGACCCCACTCTACTCCTCCGAGGACTGAGAGGAAAGGAGAAGCCTGCTAGCCGGGGCCTGCAGAGGGCGCTTAGGAGCCTTGCTTGACCCTTTGCGCGGGGTTTTTCCCGCTCTTCCCTTAGAAACGGGGGATAGGCCTGAGTCCCCTGAGGGTGGTGGAGGCTTTCTCGCCCCAGAGCCCTGGGGCAAGCTGATTTGAGGGGAAGAACTCTCGGTCCCAAGCTCGAGAGTGGAGGCAGTAGGGGGAGGATTGTTCGGGGGCCCCCTTTGTACCTCAGTCAGTCGTTCCAGAGCGATGAGAATGCGATCCAGCCTTGCCGCCACTTCAGAAGACTCCGCCTTGTTGCCCTCCTGGGAGGGGGCTGTGTTTCCCGCTCCGTCCATGCTGTCGGCTGGCCCACACTCCCGCTGATAGAAGCGGAGGGGGGGAGGAGGAGGGAGGCCCTTCCCTGTGGTGTGGTACGGCCCGACCCCCGCAAGCGGTGTCAGAGGCCTTAGCGGGGGGAGACTTACAGGGCAATGACTCAGCGGCTACTAAGCCGCTGGGGTAGGCGCCTCTTCTCCCCGGAGTCTAGCTGCTCCCCGGTTCCCGGGCGGTCTGCGCGGCAACCTGGTGGGCTGAAAAGCGAGTCCCTCTGAGTTGGGGAGGGATATTCGCTGGCCCCAAAGCCCCGCTAATAAATCCTGGATGCTGAGTCCTAACTGCTTAATTTTTTCTGTCTTTTCAGGAGCGCTGTGAAAACACACCTCTGACGGCCGAAGGTAGAAGAAAAGACTGACAAAATGGCATGGGGCAGCTCCACGCGTGCGCAGAAGGCTTCTTTCTTCTTCTGTCTCCTGATGGTCATCCGCGGAGCTACCCAACGGATCACTGACAGGAGACAGACGGAGAATCACCAAGAAACCAAATAAATGGGCAGCCAAAAACTGAAATAATGGATATGTAAATATCTGTCTTCATTAAATATATCGCATGGATTTTCAGAGGGCTAGCTAAAAATGCAAATAACATCCATGAATACATATGTCACAGTACTAGTATGTTTCATTAGAGGATTAAGCCGTCAGCATAACCTCTGACAACCAGGTCAACTGAGGATATGTATTATTTAGGGCTATCAACTGATTAAAATTTTATTTTACTATATTTTAAAACACTTGATTGGCCAGTCAATCAATTAAATACTAAAATAACACAGAACTTCAATACAATTTTACACAGCACTATTCATCTGTTTGTTGGTTTATTTGTTTATTTTGATGCTACTAGCTCAATTTTAAGTGTTTTATAATTTATATCGTATTTCAGGGATTTTTAATTTTGACTTTTTATTATCTTTAATTTTTGCAGTCCCTATTTTAACCTGCAATCAAAGCACTAATTAGAACAGTTAATCATATAATGTTTTCAACCCCAGTCTCAGTGTATTGATTTCTCTGGTACATTAATTACTCATTTAATAATTACCCTTTGGTATACCAAAGAAAGCATTTCCAATCGAAAGCTTTTTATAATTTGGTTAAACATACTAGATACCTTTGAATCAGCCTTCAGAAATGCAAATGAAAGTGTGAGGAAAAAATGGCTTTATCAACAACCAAACTAAAATAATCCCATCCTAATAAGAACATAAGAACAAAAGTAGTGCCATACTGAGTCAGACCAATGGGCCATCAAGCCCAGCATCCTGTCCTCTGACAGTGGCCAATCTTGATCACATGGGAGAAGAACCAAAAGTCACAATGAGCAATCCATTCTCCGTTCACTCCCAGCTTCTGACAGTAAGAATTTCATCCCGTAAGCGACTTGGTTAATAGCCATTAATGGACCTACTCTCCAAGAACTTATCCAGTACTTTTTAAAACCCAGCTGTACTACTGGCCTTGACAATGTCTTCTGGCAACAAATTCCATAAGTTAATTATGGATTGAGTACTTCCTTTTTATTTGTTTTAAATCTGGCAGCTAGCTTCATGGAGTGGGTTAAAAAATTGTTCCCTATCTACTCGTTCCACACCACTCAAGATTTTATAAACCTCTATCCTGTCCCCTCTCAGTCCTGTCTTCTCTAAGCTGAAGAGACCCAGTTTGTCAAGCCTCTTTTTGTATGGAAGCTGTTCCATACCCTTTATTGTCCATTCTCATTGTCCTTCTCTGTACCTTTTCTAGTTCAGCTATGTCTTCTTTGAGATGGGGTGACCAGAACTGCACGCAATATTCCAGGTGCGATCGCATCATCGATTTGTATAGAGGCATTATGATATCCTCAGTTAGATAGATAGATAGATAGATAATTTATTACGTGGTCAATGACCATTGTAAACAGACACACAAGCATACGCATATACATTTTGATCCTTAATGCCATACACAAAGGGACCTAGACATCTAAAAATATAATTAAAAAAAATTAAATCACTAAAATAGTGGTCAAGGCCTGGCAGCTGGTAAAAAGGAATTCCTATTTCACACAGCGTGCCCAGTTTGCCCCAGTGGAACAGAACTCAAGGCACAATGGTGCCAGAAGACAAATGTGAAGCTTGCTATTACAAGCAATCCTGCAGTACTTCCTCCACAGGGTCACTAATCCCCTGAGAGAATTTAAAGCTTAAAAAGCTTTTCCTGCGATGAAATGCACACAGTAAGATGGTAGCAGTATTAGTAAGAACCTGGGCCTCTGAGTTGTTGATTAAGACTTGCAGCAAAACAGAATCTGATCTACCCGGGTACTTGTTCAAAGCAGAGTCCAAAGATCTAGTGCGGAGATCGTTGTACAAATGGCAATTTAGGAGAATATGAGCTACTGATTCAATAGTTTTCCGATCGAACGGACATAAACGTTCTAGGAAGGGGATGTCCTGGATACGACCCTCCAAGATCCTTGAAGGAAAGGAGTTGACACGGGCACTAAAAAGTAGCTGTTTAGCTTTAATAGATATCGGGAGCTCCAGATATCTAGCCACCTGTCCACAGGGTGGTGCCCAGTTTAAATAAGCCATAACATGGGGGAAGGATCTTATCTTCCCCACCTCCTGTTGCCTCTCTAAGTCTTGGGCTCTGCAAAGAATCTCCCTCTTCACTACTGCAAAGGGTTTATGGACCAAGTACTCCTGCGACAACCCCATTAAGTTCAGGTGAGCAACTATCTTCTCCATCCAAGGGCAGGTAAAGGGGTCTTGGAAAACTTCCCTCAGAAGAATGGAACCTTGGTTGGTAAAGATCTTAGACCATAGTTTCAAGACAGATTTCATGGCCTCGAATTACCAGCTTTGCTGACCAAGCTCCATTCTTATAGCCACGTGTGGGGTCCCTATTGGCTTGCCCAGGAGCCCTGACAGAAAACTTGCCTGAACTTTGTTGAGCTTATGAGCGACAAAAGGTGCCCATAGCTCTGCTCCATAGAGCAGCTGAGCTCTGACTTTGCTGTTAAAAACTCTAATAGCAGGGACCACTGCACATCTGCCCTGCCCACGGAAAAATCTAAGAATAGCTGTGGCCAGCCCTGTTTCCGTGACCGTGGCTCTTGATTACATACTCATCCCAGCTGGAATTTCCCTTAAATAACAGTCCCAAGTACCGAAAAGATGTGACCTGTTGAATGCTATTTCCCCCTATGGACCACCGGTGTTGCTTCTTCCTCTTGGGAAAAAAACATAATTTTTGATTTAGTATAATTGATAGCTTACTCCACTGGCAAAATGAGGCAAAGGCATTTAGTTGCCTTTTTAGCCCTACGTGAGTTTGCGAGACCAAGGCCACGTCATCCGCGTAACACAGGGCACCGATCACTCTTGTGGCAAGCTTGGGCGGGAAAAACCTGGAGTTGGCCATTATCGGAATAACATCATTAATGTAGAAATTAAACAAAACTGGGACCAACACACATCCCTGCCTCACCCCCACTCTAGAGGAAATCTGAGATGACANCTTAGTACCCGGCATTGTGTACTCATAATTTGTGTTATTTTTCCCTATGTGCATCACTTTGCACTTGTCCACATTAAATCTCATCTGCCATGTAGACGCCCAGGCATCCAGTCTCATAAGATCCTGTTGCAGCTCTTCAGTCTGCTCGTGTTTGAAGTATCTTGAATAACTTGCCTGCAAATGTGTCGCCTGCAAATGTGTCACCTGCAAATGTGATCACCTTTGTTTTTTTGTTCTTATTTATTTACAGCTGGCTTTCGCCATAGCCTAAAAGGAAAAGTACAATTTACCAAGATGCAACACAAAACAGTGATAAAGCAGAACATATCCATCGGTAAACTGAACACAAGCCTTCTTTAAATAGCAATAAATAATAAAATTCCTTTAAATTAGTCATTAAACATTAACAGTCCAATTACTCTTGGTTTAAATCTCCTAATTCACCATACAGCCTAATAAGGAACTTATAATGTCTGAGTTTTAAAACTTCGTTATCGTTGTCCGTTCTTCGTTATGTGATCACCTCACTCATAATGCCCTTTTCCAGATCGCTAATAAATACATTAAACAGCACCGGTCCCAATACAGATCCCTGGGGCACACCACTTTTTACATCCCTCCATTGTGAAAACTGACCATTTAGTCCTACTTTTTGCTTCCTATTCTTTAACCAGTAACTGATCCATAGTAAGACACTACTTCCTATCCCATGACTTTTTAATTTTCTCAAGCGTCTTTTATATGGGACCTTATCAGATGCTTTCTGGAAATCTAGGTACACTATATCTTCCGGGTCTCCCTTGTCCACATGCTTATTTACACCCTAAAAGAATTCCAACAGATTAGTGAGGCATGACTTACCTTTACTAAATCCATGTTGACTCTTCCCCATTAAGCCATGTTTGTCAACATGCCCAGCAATTCTGTTCTCAGTGATAGTTTCCACCATTTTGCCTGGCACTGATGTCAAGTTTACTGGTCTCTAGCTTCCAGGATCACCTCTGGATCCCTTTTTAAATATCGGGGTTATATTTGCCACCCTTTTGTCCTCGGGTACAGTGGCAACTTCTAGCAATAGGTTACAAATTACTACTAGTAGGTTTGCAGTTTCATATTTGAGTTCCTTCAGAACTCTGGTGAATACCATCTGGCTCTGGTGATTTGAATATGATTATGGTAATCCATAATCAATGTGAATATGAAAATAGGCACAGCAATAGGAAGGGCAAAGATGCATATAGCAGAGTTGGAAAAGAATGTTTTCCACATCTACAACTCCAAGTAGCATTAAAGTGTCCAGAGCAGGGCTTAATTTGTGTCTGGAGGGGTCGGGGGAAGCTTGCCAGGGCTCAACCCCATGAATTAAATTCAAGGTGGGGGTGAAGTTAGAGTCCTGGGAAATACAAGGTTTGGGAGACAGTAGTAAAAAATGGAGGCACTGGGGAACAGGGCTATGAAGATTCCATAGAATAAAACAGCTGCAGTTCACGGAGTATTGATGCAGGGGAATAGGGGCTGCTTGTGGAACTTCCATTCCTGAGTCAGATTCAGAGTGCAATGCTCCTTCCTGGGCCCTCAGAGTGTAGTCCTGAGAACAGGCAGCTTGGGGTGCTGGCTCTGCATAATTCCCTGCTCTGACAAGTTCTGGTTTGGGGAGGCATGAGTTTTGGGGCAGAGGTGTGACTTCTGGTGCAGGCTTGAGCTCTAGCAATTCATTTTTTCCAAATTAAGTACTGGTCCAGAAATGGCAGGTTGAAGGTTCTTTCTATAGCCTTCAGTCTATTTACTCGGACTTGGGGAGCAATCTCCCTTGTGTCCACTAGGAGGCAGCATAGACGTGCCACTGGGCATGCATAGGGAGAGCGTGCCCTCGCTTCCTCAGTCGAAAGTGTGCCTCTGAACCAGTAGGACGTGCAGCAGGAGTGATCCGCACCTCACCAGACATTCTCGCCTCCTTATGAGGGAGGGGGTCAGTTCTTTATAGATTTAGCCTTCAGGCCGCATACCTTTCAGCAATTTAGCCTAGCACCCTTAAGGAATGCATAGAGCGGGCTCGATCTCATCTCTCCCGGTGCTGGCCCCTGGGTACGGCCCGGGTGTCCCAGCACGTGGCGTTCGGCCTCAGGGTACAAACAGCCTGGAAGCAAGCTACGAATGGCGGAGACCGCCAAAACACGCAGAGTGGCCACTCGCCGCGCTGCAGCCCACCAGGAAAGCACCATCTCCCCCAGGCGCGAAATTGAAACCATGCAGGAAGATCCAGCCCGGGCCGCGGCCCCCACTATGCAAGCAGAGGAGCCACGCAGTAACATGGAGGACGGGCGCCCCGCAGTCGAGATGGAGGAGGCAGAATCTTCTGTCTCCTCACAAGTAACGGGAACAGTCTGTGGAGTCCTTTCAAAGGCTCCAAATGGACGTGCTGAGATCAATTATGGGGGTCTTGGCACACATTGACAGTAACCAAAGGAGGGCGCAAAAGCGAAAGCTCCCCCCCAAACCCTCCTTTAAAGGGGACTAAAAAAAAGGCCAGTAAGGGCAAACAGAAAGCCCCCGCAAACCCCACAGTCACTCCCTCAGGGATCTCGTAGGGTTCTCCTCAGAGAGCGAGCAGGGTGAGTCCCCCTCCGAGGAAGGCGAATTACTGGGGTCATCTTCTGAATCAGGATCTGCCCCTCAACCCCCGCGCAAGAAACGCAAGGCCCAAGAACGAGTTAGGACCCCTCCAGCCATGATTTCCTCTGGCTCAGAGGAGGAGGACAACCACTCCTTAGGGGCAGGAGACCAGGACACCCCTGAGGCTGTCCTGGCAAAGGGCCCTAAGGATGTGGGCAGAGAACTTCCCTCTGATCAGGGCCCCAAACTCCTTAGAAGAGCACAGCGGATTCTTAGAATAACTCCTAGCTCTCAAAAAAAGAGGGACTCTGACTCTTCCTCGGATGACGAGAATTCTGATAGGGAATATATCCCCAAGCTCCATAGTGGCAGCAAGGGGGTCACTCTTGACCTAGCCTTGGAAAAAATCATTAAAGCCCAATGGAAACAGCCCACTAAGACAGCCAAATTATCTAGAATTCAGCAAACCTTATATTCCTCCAAGCAGAGTGATCCCATTTTCAAGCCTCCTACGGTGGATGCGGCAGCCACCTCCTTAGCCCGCTAGTCGGTTTTCCCCTCCTCAGAAGACCTTCTCCCGAAGGACCCCGCTGATAAGGGAATTGAAATTGGGTTACGCAAGAGCTATGAGGCGTTGTTGTATACGTTACAGATGGCTACCACTGCTTCCTATGCCTCCAGGGCCATCATGAAATGGTTTAAACTGGCGAAAGACCCGAGCATTTCAGCCGCGCTATCTTGCAAACGGGCCGCTAATGTCACACTTGCCCATGCTTTCCTCATGAATGACTCCATGGACATGGTAACCTGAGCAGCTAGAGGGATGGCGGCTAATGTAGCAGCACGCCGCCAATTATGGCTCCGCTCATGGCGTGCAGATACGCATGCCAAGAACCTGCTTGTAAACAGCAGATTCAGGGGACATAAACTATTTGGACCAGCACTCGACAAGGCTCTCGCTGATGCCTCCAACAAGGAGAAGAAGCACTCTCTTAACCAGGTGCAATCTTTCAAGAGTTTTTTTTGCCCCTTTCAGAGATCCAACCAGGGACACAAAAGGCCCTACTCCTCGTATAATGCCTGGAGTTCCCAACAACGTGGCAGAGGACATAGGGGACGTGGCTCGAAGCCTAACAGGTCAGTCAATCACTCCTTTTCCAGACGTCCCGGGTCTACCTCTAGAAAGCAGGACTCCTGACTCCTTGGCCTCTTCCTCCTCCCAGCTCCAACCGGCTAGGAGGAAGGCTCCTGTGCTTCACCGGGCAGTGGAGCCAGGCCATCTCCGACACCTGGGCCCAACAAACTGTAACAAGGTTACTCCATAGAATTCAGATCCAAGCCAAGGGAATTCTTCCGTTTCCCCCCCATCTCATGCATCCCCAACAAACGCAAGGCGATGCGATCCGAAATCGACAGACTGCAGGCGATGGACGCCATAGAAAGAGTGGCATGAGAAGGGAAGAGGACTCTATTCACTTCTCTTTCTTGTGCAGAAGAAAACCGGAGAACAGAGAGCAGTCCTAGATCTGAAGCGCCTCGACAGATCCATCAGAGTCCAGAAGTTCAAGATGGAGACCTTGGCATCCATCACCCTGATAATATCGAAGAATGACTGGCTCTCTTCCTTGGATCTAAAGGATGCATACCTACACGTTCCCATTCTCCCAGCTCACCGTCAATGGCTCCGCTTCACCTACAACAATCAGTACTGGCAATACCGAGCTCTCCCTTTCGGCCTTGGTACAGCACCCAGGACGTTTACAAAGATCTTAATTCCCCCTCATCGTAAACCTCGGACTTGAGGACATAACAGTCTTCCCTTATTTGGACGACATCCTGATTCGAGCAACATCACGGGACCTGGCTCAGGCTCACCTCCAACGCACCATCTCTTACTTGGAGAGCCATGGTTTCCAGATCAACTGAGACAAAAGTCACCTGACACCCACCCAGCACTTGGAGCACCTGGGAGTAATTTTTCACACCCAACTAGACAGGGTATTCATTCCACCCTCTTGACAACACAAGATCAGGATCCTCATATCTTCCATTTGAGCTCAGCCATGGACCCCCCTCCGTACGCTAGCGTCCCTCCTAGGTTGCATGATTTCCTACACACGGCAGCTTCAGTGGGCCTGATTCCACGTGCGCAGCCTCTAACAGCTGCTCCGCCCATGGCAACTACAAATAATCAACAACTGTCCAATGTCGCTCCCCGTCCCGCTCGAAACTCTACACTACTTCAACTGGTGGGAGGACCCACTCCGGTTCCAAGACGGAGTCCCCCTTGCAGAGTCACCCAAGATCATTCTAACAACCGACGCCAGTCTCTCCAGATGGGGAGTCCACATCGGCACTAGCTTCACACAGGGGACCTGGTCGACCACGGATGCCTCCCACAGCATCAACTGGCTAGAACTCAAGGCCATTTGACTAGCCCTCCAACGGTTTCTCCCACTATTGGAGGGTTGCCATGTGATCGTCTTCACAAACAACACCACGGCCATGGCCTACATCAACCATCGGGGATCTCGGGCGAAGGCATTACACAAGGAAGCTTCCCTCTTGATGCGCTGGGCGGAACGTCATCTGCTTTCTCTGTGGGCCCTCCACGTAAAAGGAATAGACAATGTCGAGGCGGATTGGTTGAGTCGCTGGACCTGGGGGAGTGGACCCTCAGCCCAACTGCCTTCCAGCTGATCATCGAGATGTTCAGCACACTGATACTTGATCTCTTTGCCTGCCCGACCAACCACAAGTTGCCTCGCTTTTTCAGCAGGAACCCGCATTCCAAATCCGAAGCCACCAATGCTCTCAGCCGTCTATGGCCTCCGGGTCTCCTATATGCCTTCCCTCCGTTTCCCCTACTCAGCCGTGCGATCCGCCGATGCAAACTCCAGCAAGCCACTAATATTCGTGGCCCCCTTTTGGCCCCATCGGCCATGGTTCCCAGACTTACTCAACCTGTCACACGGACACCTTCTCACACTCCCTGCCACACAGGACCTGCTGTCACAGGGACCTCTCTTCTACCAGCAACCGGAGTTTCTGAAACTAACAGCATGGCTGTTGAGGCCCTAGCCTTGCAGGGCCTGGGATACTCCGACTGTTATACGCAATCTGCTAGCATCTAGACGTAAATCCACTCAACGCATATACCAGTGTACTTGGAGAGTTTTTGTGGACTGGTGCAAAACTAAGCGTTTTTCCCCACCATCCTTCTCGATAGCCCAGGTCCTGCAGTTCCTCCAGGAAGGATTGGCCAAGGGCCTACACCCCAACACTCTAGCTAGACAATTAGCAGCCATAGATATCACCCTAGGGGCCTCGGGTGGACTGCGCCTTTCCTCCCACCATCATATACGCCAATTCATGAGGGCCGCCTGTCGAATTTCCCTTCCTGTAGTTCACAGGTTCCCTAACTGGAATCTTAACTTGGTCCTTTTTATGGGTCCCCCGTTTGAGCCCCTTAATCAGGTCTCTCTATTCTACCTCTCAATCAAAGTGGCCTTCCTAATCGCCATCACCTCGGCTAGGCGTACCTCCGAGATCGGGGCTCTGTCGGCCGATCCTTCTCTCTGTTCATTCAGAAAGGAATCGGTCTGCCTCCATCTGGATCCTTCCTTCCTACCGAAAGTTTCCTCCCTCTTCACCTTTCCCAGGATGTTATCCTGCCCTCTTTTTGCCCTCAGCCCCATCATCCTCAGGAGAGACTTTGGCATACCTTGGATGTACACAGGGCTTTGAAGATATACCTGCATCGTTTGACCTCCTTTAGACTTTCCTCTAGCCTCTTAGTGAGCTACCATCCCCGTCACAGGGGTAAAAAGGCTTCTAAATCAGTTATTGCCGGCTGGATATCGACCTGCGTAGCTGAGGCACACAAAGCCTCCAGCCCCCCAACCCTGTCCTGGCCCACTCTACCCGGGGAGCAGCCACTAATTCGGCCCTCCACTCCCGGGCACCGATAGTTGAAATTTGCAAGGCTGCTACTTGGAAAACTGCATACTTTCACCAGACACTATAAGATTGATCTGCATCAATCTGCCGAGGCCGCCTTCGGCAGGCGGATCCTGCAAGGGGTACTAGGGTCTAATTAAACTTGCTTGTCCCTCCCCTTCCGAATAAATAGTACTGCTCTGTTATCTCCCTGAGTCCGAATAAATGGACTGAAGGCTATAGAAAGGACAATTGGGATTCTTACCTGTGAATTGCCCTTCTGTAGCCTTACAGCGAGTTTATTCGTCCCACCCAGGTTGTTTTGTTAAATTCCTTGTAGTTCTAGGGAATTTTAGCCCCCGTTGCATGGGGGTCAGTTAATGTTACTCTTTGAAGTTTGGAGAAGGTTCTTTGTTTCGTTTCTTTCAGCTCTGGATTCTTCAGCTGTGATACTCCTGGGGAAGTGAGGGCACGCTCTCCCTACGCATGCCCAGTAGAAAGTCTATGGTGCCTCCTAGTGGACACGAGGGAGATCGCTCCCTGAGTCCGATTAAACTCCCTATAAGGCTACAGAAGGGCAATTCACAGGTAAGAATCCCAATTGCCCTTTCTGTACAGACGACTTTCCACATCAGAAAAGTCGGCCAGCTGTCCTTTTCAGCTTCCCCTGTCCCTGATTTTAGGTGATTGTAGGGGGGTAGGAAGGGGCAGGGTGGCCATGGGCTGCTTTATGCTTGATTCTCTGCTGATGTAAAGTTGCCAAGGAGCATTATTTGAGCTGTTTTTGTGAAGCAAAAACTTGTATGTGGGCTAGGAGATGAGCCATGCCACTTAGCCCACATCAGGGATGATTGAAGTCAGGGAGTTGTAGGGTGTTTTCACATGGGAAGGGAGGTAGAGGGAAAGTGTGGTGAATCCTTGGGTGCATCCTGGGCTGCCCAACCATCAGCTGTTGGATGGGACCCAGAGAGGAGCAGGAACAGCCCCGGTGTCCCTGGCTGGAGCTGGGCAAGCAGCTCTGGTGTCCCCCTGGCTGCATCACTGCACTGGTCTATCTCTAATCTGGACCCAGCTTAAAATAGACCAATGGGGGAAGGCAGGCTCCTTACCAGGAAGAGCAGTGCTGCACTCCCCAGCAAAGATCGTCCCGCTCCATGTCAATTTCAAGCCAGGAAGCCTTGAAATTGACATTGAAATTGAAATTACTTTCTGCGCTTTACTACTGAACAATCTGCCTGTTAAATGGCCCTAGCAAAGAGGATGACTTCCACCGTAATGAAGAACAGATCTCATTTTTACTTTTTAGCTGCCAGGCTGTGTCTCTCTCTAATCTGTGTGTGTCTTAATCTATGTGTGTAGCCCATAGTTGGAGGAAGGGCTCTCTTCCCACTTTAACCCAATGGTATGAAAAGATTTGCAAAATTTTGGTAATGTGGAAACTGTCTTGTCAAGTTAGAAAATTTGAAGGTAGACAATAGTGAGAAACTTAGAGAGATAGCTACCCTTCCCAAATGCTGGAACTACACAGAAGAAAATGGTCCTCCTACTAGGAAGCCTGAAGCCATAGTGCAAGTTTCTTTGAATATCTATGTAATATAATGGTACTTAAAATTTTCAGAATTGTAGCCATAAATATAAGGAATATGTTATACTTGTGGCCTCTTTCAGGATTTGCTGTGTAATTTTAGTAAAATGGAACTGTTGATGGTTTTGTTAATGGCTGAAATTGCCTCAATACATTCTTTTTTAAAAAAAGAAAAACAGAGAAGTTAATAGCTGTTTATTGCCAGTGCAAGTCCTCTATATCAGTGGGATTCATGCCCAGCACTAAGTGGCAGTATCTGTGCCACACAGCTAGAGAATTGTGTCCTAAATTATTCAAAACATTCTTCACGAAAGCCTAAAAAGGGGCCCGGGGGGGGGACTGTTAAGATCAGTGCCCATTCTATAACATCCATAGGAGCATTTTGTCTGAAGAGATCAGAAGCATTGACTGGAAAAATATGCAATTGGTCAGATATACAAAACACTACATGCTGGACCTCCTTACTTTTTATCACCTTGAATAAGCAATTTTTAATTGTGTTTTGTGAATTTATTCCTTTAAGATCATCACCATACATTTGTCAGTTGATTCATAGTATCTATATCCCATAGTCCTGTTTTGTCCATCTTTCGTTGCTACTACTAAGGGAGTTCTCAAGCATGCATTGTAAAAGAATAATTAATTAAAAAAACCTTACCTTGTTTTTGTGTTACCCGGGAAAGAGGGAATCTTCCGTGAGGGCAATTGCAGCTGTATTCTCATGGAAATTAGTGCACGTAGGAATGCGCTGTTCTGCTTTTATGCTTCAAGAACACCCATGATTGTGAAAGCTACATCGGGGGACCAGTGACGCGCGAGCCTTCTCGCAACATAAAAGCGGGATAGCACATTCCTGCGTGCACTAATTCCCGTGAGAATACACCTACGAATGCTGTGACAGAGTTTTTCCCCCTCCCAAGCAACGTGAGAAAGTGACCTTAGTTTCTTTTCTCTTTGAATTCTTAGGGTTATAATCAATGTTTTAAAAGTATTGTAACACTATGATGAAGGATTTTTGTTCCTTTTAGAAGCAAAGGGGAATGACTAGCAAGATTTTAGAATGACCCCTCTAAAAAATTCTTCCGTAGCTGTTGTACATGGCTAATAACTTGAAATAAGAAATGCAAGATACTGTATTACAACTTTAAGAAATAAAAATCATTTATTTTCATTTTATTTTTATACCCCACAGACTACACCACAGGTATCTCGTAGCGGCTTACATTCACAAATGAAATACAATATAAATACATAATAATCAGACAAGAATACTTTTTCAGTTATTCTCCTCATTCTATTTATACAACACCTTAGTTTGTTTTGTCATAGAGATCTCATGCCTTGATTATGGCCGTTTTTACATGAGACGGTCCCACTCATGCCTATGTAGATCCACTGCGTGGGCATGAGTGGATGCCGCCCATGGGCATGCCGCAGCTGGTGAGTGGGGGGCATGCACGCTTCCGCGGCCCATGCATCTCCACTCATGGAGCAACTGGCAAAATTGATTGATTGATTCAATCAATCAATCAATTGGAGGTTGCTCCATGAGTGGGGATGCAAGGGGGATCTGTGTGCACTGCCCCCCCTTGCACCTCCCCTACTGCTGCATTCCCCCATTCCCCCCCCACACACCATGGCTCTTATAAAAACGGCCTATAATAACTATTCAGTAAATCTTAGAACTCACATAAAGACATAATTCCTTTCCCAAAGAGCTTACAATTATAGCTGTTCAGAAAATCCCTCATGAAACTTTAGTCCAGTGGGAAATAGTCCTTTCTGTTTGGTTTGCTAGGGAAAACCTTTTCCCAATTAAATCATCATGACAAAAAGTTAAATGGTTCAAAAATCTCTCACATTTGTATGGGGAGGCTTGGAATGAACATTTTTATATCAGATGCTCTGTGTCAATGGGTAATTTTAGACAAAACGATACCACAGTCAACCACAGTGAATCCCCTGTGGTGGCTGTTGGTCCCATCTGTTTGATTCCCGCCAGATGTTCACCCCAGTGAATCACTGACTGGAATAAAAATGACCACGATTCCGGACCTCCGGCTGCCCGGAAGTCCAGAATCGTGGTGGGATCGGGCCCCAACTGTGATTGCATTGGCCACTATCCGGGATGGGCCGAAGGTAACATCTGTTAACTTCAGCCCGGCTGGATCGTGGTCCCAACCATGGGATGGGATCGGGTGCGGCAGCCGGCCGGGGGAGCGCGGGGGGCGGGGCTGTGCAGTCGCACCGCGCAGCCCCTTCCTGATCCCCAGTAGGAATCAGGCCGACACGTCTAAAGGATGGCCGGAGTGATTCCTGACCGGGATCCGAAACGGATCCCAGTCCGTGGTTCAGCATGGCGGGCCTCCGGGCCCATTACGTCTGAAATTACCCAATGTGTAGTGTCCCCAAAAGAAAAAAGTTTGCTCTTCGTGTGCTTGTGCATCATGGAATATGTAATTTGGCAGGGAATGCCCTTGCGTAATGTCGTTTTCTCATGAAACACAAAAGCGGTGCAGCCAAAGAAACAGTTTTGGTTTTGCATGCATCCCTTGCATGCACAACATATCTGAAATATTTCATTTTGAACTTTCATGGGCCAAACTAAAACTTCAAATTTTCCCATTTTGCTAGGAAATTCTGATATCCCAACTTTTTGTCCCCACGTGAGATAGAAAAATGCTGTTGGGATTTTAGCTCTTGTTTAATTGATTTTAATTTGGACCAGGTTTCAATTCATGGTAATGTAACAAGGTTCAAATATGGGAGTTTTGAGAGATGGTCACACAAACAGATGAATTTAAATTTGGTAAATCTTACTTTCCAACCTTCAAAGTCTAAATAGGGAACAGAAATTCTCACTGAGGAGCACAAGGAAAATATTATTGTAGGAGATATAAAATGCTGAGGAAAGCATGATAGTCTACAACATTAATTTTAATAGTTCTTAATTTTATAGGTAAGTAGTTATAAAAAATTGGATTATGTAATGTTAGATAGATATTTATTAATGTTTAACAAAGTCGTAACATATTACAAAAGACCAATACTATCACATACAAAAAACACATAAAACAGACAAATAAAACCTAATCGGAGCCATACATCCACAAACATATATATCCCCGGGATCAGGGAGCCCCGATTTCAGCAGGAGGGACCAAATTATCAACCCTCCTATCCTTAAGGATATCAAATAAAAAAGAGGCCACATTTTTAGTAAGAATTGCATTACGCCCTTCCAAACAAACAAGCAATAAAGGCACCGGAGATCTCAAAACCCGTTGCTCAAGACTCGCTGGCAACCATCTATCACGACTGGTCCGAGAAAGCTCACAAGAGAATAAAAGATGGTCCAGTGAGGTCACTGCCCGCAAGGAGCAGTTACAGAGGCAGAGAGCCGGCGGCACCCCCTGAAAGCGACCCTCTGTCATGAGCATAGGAAACACATCCTAGCCATACTAAAACACCTTCTGACCTGGGGGTGAAGTTGATGGGAAAGATATAGGGGAGGGAGCTGAGCAAATTCAAACAAATCCACAAGACCCCCCCATAGTCGCTTTAGAGCAAAGATAGGCGATCTCTTCCTGCCTACTAATATCTGTAAGTCTCTGCTTAATTGCTTTCTTTGCTGCTGAATAACCCAGAGTACAAAGGGAGGCTGATGATAACCCTATGCTGTTCAACTTCCACGACACCAACTTAACCCATGGGCTGTGAAACTGATCCCTTAATGTAGCACATGCCAATGGGGAAGCCAGCCCATAATATAATTTCAGCCAGTACGAAAGTGCAAGTATCCAAACCAAGGTGTCTATAGGTAATACCCCACACTCCAGCCGAACTGCAGCACAAGGCGCATGGCTGGGGAGCGCAAGGAGCGACCTGAGAAATTTGGTTTGTGGGTGCTCAAGCATAGAAGTTCTCCCCAGGGCCCAGAATTGGGCCCCATATAAAAGCTGGGCAAGACACCTGGCTTGATACACCCTGATAGCTGCCATTATCAGGTAACCTTGTGATTTAAAGTAACGTCCAGTTGCCTTCCCCAACAGATTAACCTGGGCACAAGCAGTTGCAAGATGGACCGCCCATCTACCATGCGACTGAAAAATCAGTCCAGGTACTTGTAGCTGGAAACCTGTTGTAACTCATGGGAGTCCAAAAACCACCTAAATGTTCGTCTCTTAGTAGAAAAAAACATAACCTGGGTTTTTTAATAATTGACCTCCAAGTAATTAACGGCACAATATTGACCCAGTAATCGCAGTTGCCTGCCCAAACCAACACGGGATCTGGACAGCAATATCACATCATCTGCGTACTAGGGGTGGGACATTGGGTCAAATACCGGCTACCGGATTTACCGGTTACTGGATTTTAAAAAACCGGATTGCCTGATTTGTGTACCGGTTTACCGGTACCAGATTTGTTCCATTGATTTCAATGGGGAACTGTCTCCATTGAAATCAATGGGAAAAAACACAAAAAACCTCCCCCCCTGCCCCTCCCAGACTGTGCGGGTGGAAGGGGGGGGCACCACCCACTCACCCTGCCCAGCCTGGCTTTAAAAAAAAAAAAATTCCCCCAAAGTCCCTGCTATTGCGGGCTCCGGGCTGCCACTGGCAACCCAGAGTCTGCACTAGCAGGTACTAGGGTGATCCCTGGGGTGGGGGGGTGGTTTAACACACACCCCACCCCAGGGATCACCCTACCTCCCCACCCAGGGATCGCCTACCTTGGCCTTCTGGTGAACTTCCGGGTTTCCCCAGAAGGCCTAGTAGCGCTGAAGCCAGCAGCCACAGCCAGCGCTGAAGCCGCCGGAGTTGGAGCGCCGCCGCCCGGAGCGCCACCTTGGGTGGGGAGGTAGGACTAGGTAGGGTGATCTGATCCCTGGGGTGGGGTGGGGGTGTTAAACCACCCCCCACCCCAGGGATCGTACCTGCTGGTACTGACTCCGGGTCACCGGCGGCAGCCCGCACTAGCAGGGACTTCGGGGGGGGGGGGAAATCTTTTTAAAGCCAGGCTGGGCAGGGGGGGGGGGGGGGTCCCCCCCCCTTCCACCCGCACAGCCTGGACTGGGGGGGGAAAGTAAAGTGGGGGGGGGTTTGGTGTTTTTTTTTTACATTGCGGCCCATTCATTTGAATGGCCACAATGTAAAAAAATCTGGTACGGGGGAATCCGGTAAACGGGCCGGATTACCGGGTTTAATCCGATACTGCCGGTACACCAAATACTGGCAGTATCGGATACCGGATGATCCGGTAGTCCAACCCCTACTGCGTACAGTAAAACAGCCGTTTCCTTATTCTCAATCTTAGGGGGATGATTATCCAAGGAGGTCACAGACATAATTAGATCACTAACATAAATGTTAAAGAGCGTGGGGGCAAGCACACACCCCTGACCCCACGGTCCGTCTGAATCAAGCCAGACAAGGAACCCGCCTGGTCAACCCTCACATGTAGGGAAGTGTCTGTGTATAACCTCCGAATAAGAAAGAGGAGCCTTGGGTCCATTGAGGTCAGTGATAATTTGTGCCAAAGATGGTTTCTAGAGACCAAATCAAATGCCGCCTGGAAATCTACAAAGGCAGTGTAAAGCCCCATGTTGGAGGAATATTTACTGACAAGATGACTTAGTACCAAACAGTGGTCAGATGTAGAACGGCCTGCCCTCAAACTGTTCTGCTCGTCCCTTAAAATTATTCCCCCTCCAGCCATGCCTCCAATTTACCCAGTAAAAATCTGGCATATAACTTCGCAACACCACTAAGGAGGATTATAGGTCGATAGTTCCAGGGCTGCTCGGGGGGGCCCTTTTTATAAATAGGGACCACCTCTGCCTGTTCCCATAATTTGGGAAGCTTCCCTGTTAAATTAATTCCAGAAAAAAGGTGTACCAAAACAGGGGCCCACTACATGGGGGTTATGCAATGTGGTATAATTGAATGCTTTGAACTGTTATCAAATTAGTATTTTGTCACTTATCACATGCCTGTCTTTGCTTTGAGAGAATCGGTGATTTCCATGGTATGGTTCTATCCTCATTATTCTCTCTAAAATTTTTAATTTTAAAATATTCAAATAGTTTTTAAAATTTAAAAACCTCTTAATTTTTTTTGTTTGCCAAGTAGTAGCCAAGATAGAAAAGGTTTTTAAATATGTCTGTATCCAACTTCTATAAATATACATTACAAGAGAGAGTTCAAAACTGGAATTTTGTCACATCATGAATGACATTCATAAATAAAGAACTCTCTATAGTATACCTAATTACATTTCAGTTACTTTAATGTGTTTCTTTTTATCTCTGAAAAAATTGAAAATAACTACTTTTTTGTATTGAAAGCTGGAAGACTTTGATATTTCAGCAAAAATCTTAAAGATATTTGATGATGATAAAAATGAAGTCATCAACAGACACTCCATTTTAAGCAGCTGGTGCTATGTTTTGCCAAGGTATAATTTTATTTATATTCAGAAATAAATATAACGTTTTATACAAATAAACAATTAACAGGCATATTATTGAATTGGTAATACTGGCGAGAACCTTAAAATGAGATTTCTGGTAAACAAAAATGAAATTGATTAGTCTATTTTCATTATCTAAGCTTAAAGTGAAAAGCAAACAGCATAAAAAGTAGACAGTAAAATTCACATTTATTCAGTTTTAATAATCAAATATGCTGCTGTTATTTGCATAAGTGAGAAGTAAATATAAGTTTTACCTAGACAATGTCCCCATAAAGAATAATAAGGATGAGTGTGGATGTATTTTTTATGGTTATCACAGATATTATGATTCCCATGAAATGTATACAATGATCTGTGATAGTTACCTGTGGGGAAAAAAATTCTGAAAGGATTATCTAAATATAACTACTTAAAAAACCAAACACCTCAACCCTCCCCCCACAATCCAAACTGACTTTTAAAAAAGGTTATGTTGGCAAAACAAAAAGATTGGGATATTTTACACTTTAAAAGTCTCTAACAGATGTGCTTTCTACATTGTGAAATATTAGTAGTAGTCGTATATAGTCTTCTGTCTTTGCTTCGTTTCTGTGCAGCATGAAGATGGGTCAGATAAGAAGTATCAGTCATATAATTCCACCAGGGACTCCTTTTCAGTCCTATAGAGACTTCCAGGTGCACTGGAAAAATCTGGTGAGATAATATGCACGTATGTATGACAGTCAGCATTTTGTGTGTGCGTGTGTTATGTGGTTTTTGTATTTCTCAAATTGCTTATGTAATGTAACCTTATATGTACATTTTATCTTTAGTATGGCTATATTCTTCCAGAAAATCATGAAGAGACAACACCCTATTGCAATGTTTACTTCAAACTGATAGGGGAACGTCTCTTTACATATCCTTTATGTGCATATTTCTTTTTTTGTGCTGGAATTCCTTGTCTTCTACCTTCCACAACTGAGATTCTGGTTTGTATCAAGAGCCAAAATATCTGCTGGTACAACTCTACTGATGTAAGGGTTTTGTCAGCAGAGAAACTTATGATACTTACTTGAGCCCTGCAGTCTTAATAATAAATAATGTTTATTAATGTCTTTTCCATTTTCCTGAACACCTTTTTTTAAAGACCAAGAGATAATGACTAAATTCTCTTAAGTTTTAATTGTAGAGGTTGTATCAGATAGTTGAGAAAAGAGCTTTTAAGTTAAGAGCTTCTATTAAAAAAACGTAAAAAACACGAGTTTTAAATAATCTGAATAAAATCATTTTCTATTCCTTATGGGGCCAGTCCAAGGTGCGTGCATGCATGCACACAGTGTGCGTACATGATGTGCATGTACCATGTGGCTGAGAGGCATGCATAGTGCGTGGTGCACGGGTGTGCACAGGATGCAAAGAATATGGTAATACTTTGGCCAGAGTCCTAAGGACACTTAATCATGAGGAAGTGCCATTGATTTCTATGGGACTTAGGAATATAGCGCTAGTGTGTGTTTCATCTGGGTTAACAAAAAAAATATTAAAAAATAAGTGTTGGCTTCCTTTAACAATAAAAACATTGTTTTGTTTTGGGGGTTTTCTTTTGAAGAAGACTTTAATGTGTGTCTGCTTTTAGTAAGTAAAATAATAACTTTGCAATAGAGAAACCAAAAATAGGTGGTATATTGCAACCCTTAACATTGATTCAGGTACCCTTTCAGCTGCATCAGAAGCCAACCAGTACAGTATTTTCCAAGGGTAGATTTAGAAGGTGTTTTAAATGCTTTTCTTTATGACCTTAAGTCTAGTATTCCTCATATATGCGGAATTCCAGTTAAGATGACCAAAAAAGCACTTTATGCTACACAAGAACTCACCAAGCCTACCATGCAGGTAAAAATAATATATATAATGTGGATGTTGAATGATGGTCACATAGGATGAAAGCAAATGAGACAGGGGCAAGCTAGATCCCCTGACCACCCTGGGAAGGGCCACTGCAGCCTCTGTTCCTCGGGTCAGCAGGGAGGACAGTTCAAACAAGCAGCGCCCCACCGCCTCCAGGAATCCGGGAGAGGAGGCTACCATCACAGGTCCCTCCATGCCATGGGTTGGCCAAGGAGCTGTCCACATGGAACAGGACACCCAAACCCCTGCTGCCCAGCAGGATTGGACTCTGGGAGGAACTGCTGCTGAACAGATTAATGGGGGTGGGGGGCACTCATCCAGCCTGCCAAACAGCTGAACAGGGGGCCCGGAGGAGCATGCTCACTTGGACTCCATTCCAGCAGTCATTCTGCACATGTGCACTGTAGAGTAGGGACCTCCACAGTGCGCCGTGGTGAGAGAGCCTACCAGGGGGCTCCTTCACACAGGAGGAGCCCCCCGGGCTGTCAGTCAAACCCTTGGAAGCTAGTAAGTACCATACCAGAGGTGGAAAGAAGAGCCATGGGATGGGGGTAAAAATTGGTTTGCGTGTTAGTTTGTTTTTTATATGTACCCATATCCATAATTAAATTAAATAAATCATGCTGTAACTAATCCACAACTGAAAATGGGTGCGTGTTGACATCCCTAGCATGCATACCTGTGCCGGGTGATCACACTTCTGGACCCACCGGTCAGCTGATTGGCAGCCTGGGTGAGTGTGCTTCTCCGGGGTCGACACCGATCAGTTGTTTGACAGCCTGGGTGTGTGCACTCCTCTGGGCCTGCTCCTCCTCAGACTTCTCATGGTGGGGCTGGGTGGGGCCTAACAGATGGGAGGGTGCACATTATCCCAGCTGGGAGAGCCTTAGCCTGGGCTGCAGCACCAACATTCTCCTAGGGTGTGCAGAACAGGAACTTGTAGGGATGATCCCCACCTATACCAGTAGGAGGCAGAATCTCAGGAATCCAACTGGTCATGTGCAGAGGAGGTCCCATTTACCAGTTGGAATTCTGCCTCTCACTAGATAGGACCATTGGCCAATGGAAGCTTACAAAGCCTCTGATTTTGTTCCCCCTCAGGGAGTGGTTCCCCATTCTACAGGACGTACAGCGGTAACCTGGGCCTTTAGAGCTAGGGCCCCTTATGCTGAAATTTGTAGGGCAGCTACTTGGACCAGTCTACATTCCTTCACTAGGCACTATAAAATGGATATCCTCTACTCTGCAGATGCAGCATTTGGCCATAGGGTTCTGCAGGGAGTGTTAGAGTAGCGGGTATGACTCACTCTTGTATTGGTCCAGTTTCTTTCCCACCCACTTCGGGATCTTGGGGCATACTGCTCTGCGAAATCCCTACAAGTTCCTGCTCTGCACACCCTAGGAAAAAGGGCAATTAGTTCGCTTACCTGTGAATTGCTCTTCTTGTGGGGTGTGCAGAACAGGAACTCGGACCTCCCTTTGGTTCTGTTCTGGATAGAGTGATAAAGTACTGACTATCATCAATGGTGCGGGATGGACAGGACCAAAAAAATGGAAGCATGCTCGGAAATTTGCTTCCAGCTCCCAAACAGCACAGATAGTTTACAACTGTTACTAGTTCAGATTTTTTTTTTTTTTAAAGGATTATAAAATCCTATCATTGACAGAAGTTAGAACAGTTTTTGTTTTATTACATAATTTTCATTGGGAAGTTATTGCTACAGCTGTTGGACAACTGGTAAATGGGCGGGATGGACCCCCACTGCACATGACCAGTTGGATTCCTGAGATTCTGCCTCCTGCTGGTATAAGCAGGGATCATCCCTACAAGTTCCTGTTCTGCACACTCCACCAGAAGGGCAATTCACAGGTAAGTGAACCAATTGCCCTTTCTCAGAACATTACATTCAGTAGCAGCTGCCCACTCTAAGGTGGAAGTGGGGGAACATTTGGCGGCCCCTGAACTTGCAGGCTACTGTCTCGTTTGTCTTCACTCATACTTTGTTCATGGTAAGAGAGACCCTTTTTTTTTCTTGTATGTAATAATATATGAAGGTAAGAACATTTCCTTTGGTAAAGATTTTAATTGTAAAACTAAAACATTCTTAATTTAGAACATTTTATTTTACAGTTGCTTTTTGAAATAGAACACAAAAATTCATACAGCTTTACATACACATGGATAAATTAGTGTTGCGGAAATAAATTTCTTCATCCAGATTATTTGTTTGGTATTTGCTTTTATTCTGTAGGTGGGAACTTCCAAACCAGCTAACCTCACCGAAAAAATTAAGTGCAAGACATCTCTGATTCAGGCACCTCCAAAGAAAGATACTTTGAATCAAAGTTCTTTTCCATGTGCTACAGGAATTAGCCACAAGATGGAGCTTATGAGTAACCAGCCAAAACCATGTATTTCTTCAAATCTAAGTCTACAACCAGAGGATACTATTGCTGAGGCTATGAAAAAACAAATCTATAGTAGGAAGCAGTGGCAGAATTCAAAAGGGTCAGGGTTGCTGTTTCACTTACCGAAATCCTCTGTGTCTAAGGATTCACTTGTGGAGTCTCAAAAAAAAGATGTCTCCAGTATTATACCAATTTTCAAAGGGAAGCTGTTGCATATGGATATCAAAAGCAGAAAAGCTAATACTGGAAAGAGAAAGCAGAATGTTATACAGTGTTCACCAAAAGTAATTAGAAATATCGCCACTCCTGAACTGACTGTATTCAAGCCCAGTTTAACTCAGTTTAGCAAGTTTTTTCAGAATGCATCATTTAAAAATGATGGCAGTGCTCTTCAGATACAGCCTGGAAAAGCAAGTATAAATTGTGTTAAGCCTACATGTGATCTGAAAAAAGAGCCTGGTGGACAGCTGACAGATTCTACTTTTTCTAGTTTTCCAGTTTCAGATAGGAATTCAAATGAAAGCAAATCCAGAAAGCTAAATTTTTCATCACTATCTACTGGTGTTGAATCAAAACTTCAAACTTCAAATGCAAGTCTAAAACTCAGTAAAGGTCTTGGCACTTGTACAAAAGAAGGGAGAAAGACTGAAAACCAAAGCACCACACAAATGTGGAGGGAAAGTGACAAGTCAGAGAAAATCCATCTTCACTTTTCTGAGACAGCTACAGGAATGGTCAATCCCAGGATACTGCAGCATCAACTACAGTGCCCAAGTGAAGAAGCAAAGTTAAATATTCAGAGATTAACCTTAAACAGTATAGTGCATGCAGCCAAAAAAGGTCAAAAATCACTAAGACCATCAAAGGAAAATGCCACTAAGACATCCAGTCATTGTTTACAGCCTGACTATGAGCAGGTATAGTAAATAATAGGTCTTGCCTTCACTAACTTTGACTAAGGGTGTTAACAAATGAGATGGTAGCCCACACCAGGTGTGTGTGTATCTACACACTTTTATTAGGTGTTCGACCCCATTGGCTACGTGGCCACTACCCACCGTACATGCAGCCGCCACTCACTGTGGGGTTCTGGAGCATGCAGAGCCCACCATGTGGGTAAAGGCGGGTTAATGTGTGTCCATGTCCTGTAAATTAGGTTGCATACAGCCTCCATGCATACATGTCTGCCAGTACCGTAGAGTTGTTGGTGAAAAACCTAGAGCATTCTGAGGACCACTTCTGGACCCTCCGTGCTCTCTCACTGGTACACACCTAATGTCCACTTTAAAAGCCCACCACGCCATCTTTAAACATGCGTTCTCTCAGCTCTTCCTGGTTGGCTATACATGCCAGGCAACAACCAGCACCACTGCCCTATCTCAGTCATTCTCGACGTACCAATCCGCCTGCCAGTGCTGCGTTCCCTCGACTGAGGAAGGGACCAAGGCCTTTATCGTTATATTACGTGGAGCAAAAAGTCCAATATATCCTTTTGAACTGCTACAGGAATGAGGTAGTGTTCCAAGAGATCTCGGCCCAAATACACCTGGGATATGAACCCGTGCCACCAGCGGGCCAAGGACTTGAGGCATGGATACCAAGAGATCCAGAACAGCAACTTTGCCTCTGGCCATAGGAGGCAAACCTCCTATTACAAGTTCCTTGATCGGTTCCTCTACATGGATGTAGCCATTGTTGCATCCTGCCTATATGACTGTGCCTTAGCAAGGAGCCAGAAGCAGGTGGATATGACTCCCCCACTGCCTGCTCCCACCGCAAAAGCTGCGACTGCCAGCAGACAACCCTCCGTGCCCGTCCTTTCCCTGGAGCCAGCATGTGGACAGGGACACCATGACTCTTAATGGTGTATCCCCTCCAGCTCAAGAGCCAGATCGTGTTCAAGGAGTTACGGGTATGGAGGACCCGGATGCCTTTGTAGGGGAAGCAGAGGAGAAAAGTAAGTTAATGCACATGGGGAAGGGAGTATTTGCATTTACACAATTGCATGATAAAGGCTTCCATTTGTTATCTATTTGCTAGGTGACCAGGACAATGCAGAGGAGGAGCAGGAAAATTGTTGGGGAACAGTATACACAGGAATGGGTACCAAGGCACCGTGGTCAGCCCGTGGACTTGTGGAGGCGGGAAGCCAAAATTGTACCCCAGGGGGGAATGGTGCAAATGGCAGTGGTTCATTTCTATATGTTCTTCACTCCTGTAGAGTGATGGCGGGAGGAGAACTGCGTGACATGGGATCCCACCACATCAACCATTCCAGAAGCCTCATAGGCCAGGTAGTCATTCTTGCTTTCTTTTGAGTGGGTGTTGGGCTGAAAATTGGATGGGCGGGGACCTGAAACACTGGGGCAGGAAGGTAGGTGGTGGAGTCTGAACTAATGACTTCCCTTGTTGCCTTGATACAGATCTGCAGTTGCAACAGATGTGAACAGAATCCCCTGCCATGAGCATCCAGCAGAACCAGAACCTGCAGATCTGCATCCGGCAGCGCCGGGAGGATTTGGCAAGGGAGCTGCTTGGGGAGACCACACAGCAGGCAGATAAGATCAGTGACATTAACAGCATGGGTCAAGAATCTCACAAGAATTGGCATTCTTGCTGCCATTCTTGGCAAGATTCTCGAGCACCATATAAATGCCCCCAAAGCATTCTGTGCATGTGCATAATGACTGCTGGGGGTCGCACATGCACAGAATGGCCACAGTGACCATTGTGTGCATATACAAAACATTTTGAGCTTCTCAGCGAGATTCTTGAAAGGGGTCAAAATATCATTTCGCTCCTACCCTCAAGCTAATTCCAAGCAAAAACTGTTGGGTTTTTTTTGGGGAGGGGGGGTGTTCAACAATCTTTTGAGATTTGCGAGCAACTTCAAACGCTCTGTGCATTCATAAAACGGCCACTGGGATGGGGGTGGGATGGGGGTGCCGCATCTTCAGAATGGCTGTGGCAGCCATTTGGTCCATGCGCAGGGCATTTTTAGAATTTTCGAGAATTTTGTGAGGTTCTCGAAAATCATAGCGAGATCTCATAGAAATTCATTGCAGCGGGATGATTGCCCTGCAGAGTCAAATGGATTTTAAATGCGGGTACTGTGGCCAGCCAGGGTCCCCTGGGCTTAGAAATTGGCCTTTGCTGACATTTGGGCAAGGTCTCATGTGCAGAGAAAACTGACAGACCATCCTCGGAGTCAGTCTATTGGCTCATAGGGCGGCATGTACACATGATGGGTTCTGTGCATACATAGTAGAATGCAGACAACATGCAACCATGCTGCAGTTCCACGTTCAGCAGAGTGGAAGAGTGGGAGCCGCAGATGAAGTGAGAGGATGGGATCCAAATGAGAGCATTTCCTTGAGGTTTGTGCAATTCCAGAAGTAGGCTGTCAATAACAGAGGCTGGCCGTTCCCTGCCGTTTTCTCACTGGCTCTGATGGAGAGCGAGAGGATACCTGAGGGGCCACCGGGAGTGTCTCGATCAGGTCAAGGAGACTTAATATCTTTGGGAAATGAGTGCCTCAGGTTACAGGGAATGTGAACTGACTGAAGAGGAGTTTTATTTATTTGTACATTTTTACCCTGCCCCTCTCGCTACAAGCGACTCGGGGCAGCTCACAAAATNAAAACTCTAATTGTATGCATAAAAATAAACCCCAGGTGTATAAAATAAAACCCTCAACCTTACCCGACATACCCATCCCACCCTCCCCTTCTCCCCTGCCAAATGCCTGGCAGAAAAGCCAGGTCTTACAAGTTCATTGAAAGGCGAGAAGATTTGGACTGAGGCGAACCTCCACCAGAAGGGAGTTCCAAAGTGATGGCGCAGCCGCCAAGAATGCGTTCCTGTCCGTCTGAACCTGTCGGTAACGTGGGACTTCCAGGAGGACACCCCTGGACAACCACAGGGGCTCGGGTGAGGCAATCACTCAGATAAGTAGGGTCGAGACTGTGAAGGGCTTTAAAGGTCAATACCGGCACCTTTTAATTAGGCCCAGAAGACAATAGGCAGCCGGTGCAGTGCTCGGAGCATAGGTGTTGTGTTCCCTGCAGCCAGTCCCAGTAAGGAGATGAGCCGCTGCATTCTGCGCTAGCTGCAGCTCCTAAACCATCATCATGGGTAGCCCCACGTAGAGCGCATTGCAATAGCCTAGCCTCGAGGTGATGAATACAGTTTGTTGCCCTGTATGAGATTTGAATGCTTGAAGAAATACAGAAAGCCCTCACAAGTGGGGATATTTCCCACCCACGCTGTATGATGATGCAGAAGATGACAAAGAAGGGGAAAAGAGGCGCATGTTTGACTTCGGTTTTATGCAAAACGAGAGGGGTTTCTAACACCAAGGATGGGGAGGCCCCAATAAAACCGTGTGCTGCTTCATGCCAGCACCTCGCTATGATCCGCAAATGCAAGACACTGGATGACAGCATGGAAAGACTGATTGCTTTAGATCTTTAGTTCTTTTTTAGTTTTTTTTTCACTATAGGTCCACAATAAAGTATGCAATATGCTCAATGAACTCTGCATTATGTGCCTAGCAAAACATTAGTTTCAGTCGCCAGGTGATTGCGGGTATTTGGCTAGGTAGGGACCTACAAGTGGGCAGGGATAACAGAGGCTGGAACGCTACCCGAAGTGATATTTGAGAAGAAGAAAACAGCTGGGCTGGCTTCTTCCCATGGTTAGCCACGGCTGTAGGTCATAGCAGGGGGCAGGATACTGAGAAAGCAGAGTTGCGGGGAGCATGGCAGAGACAAATGCCTACCTGTTTTTAGGCTAAATCTGTGAGTGGGGGCTGCATGAACACAGAAGAACTACATGTAGGGGGCTGCCTGTTTATTAGGCGTTACATGCTAAACATGAGAGTGGGGTCTGTACAGACCAAACCGGGACTCCAGTGGGCTGTCTTCCCATTTGTTAACACACTGACTGTGTATAAGCTGAGGCTATTTGACTATGTTGCCTTTGATGCTGTATCTGAAGCTATTGGAAAGAGTATGGGGTTTCTCATTTGCAATAGCTTATGGTCAAAATTTCAAGCACTGCCTCCTTTTGCAATAAAAAATTGCAAAAAATACTGCAACTAGGCAAAAAGATTTATCATCTTTGTTGTACGCTCCTATATTTGTGACTTTCTTAACAGACAGTTAATTCCTTTTTATGTTTTTGTAAATGGGACCAGCTATGCTGACTGACAGCTGTAGCGCATATTACCATTACCAACTAAACTAAACTGCCTGAGTCAGACCAGTGGTCCATCTTATCCCAGTATTGTCACAACCTGACACGGCAACAGGGGTTTCAAATTTGGGTCCAAATCTGCCTCTTCCGGGGTCTCTGGTGGAGGCCATCCCGGCATGCTACCTGAGACCCCTCCAGGCCCCCAGCGGAGGCCTCCCCCAGGTGTGGTACCAGGGATCCTGAGGTGGAGATGCCGGGGATTGAACCTGGGACCTTATACATGCAAAGCATGTGCTCTTACCACTTGAGCTATGCCCTGCCCCCCCTGGATAGGGTGTCACACCTATTCAAGCAGATGTGATCACATCACCCTTTGCAGTGTAGAACTTTTAGGCTATGAACATATAGGCCCTAGTTAGTATTACATGGGTGTGACTGTCAGAGGTAACCACCAGTACTACGCATTCATTAAAAGCCTTTATAACTCTAATTGCTGCTCAAGCTACAATTTTTTAAAATGCAAGCTGTTAACAGCACTTAACCTTCATGCCTATGGAACATTAGAATTTATTCTCTCCATGCTGTGTTTTAATAAAACAAAGGTTAAATTGACCTCAACACAGTTAATAGAGATCAATTTTGTACCCAGTTTTTCAGATTTTTAAGTACATAACATGTTCTTTGAGTCTCCTACTTTTCCATTTAACGTGTACCAACAGTGTCATTCACTTAAAGATAATTGACCTTTAATTTTTTGTTATCAAGCATGGGAAATCTTTTTAAAATAAGTTTGTAATAGTTGACTTCCTTAAATTCTAATCCCAAATGTATTTGTTTTGTTTTTGTTTTCTTTCCTGTTTTTCCTCTTGGAACATCTTGTGTCTGAGAACACAGTTGGTAATTCTCTTCTGCTGACTTATAAATATTAAAGTCTCAGAAGTGTCTGAAGCAATTTGCCAGTGTGGCCGCACAGCCCCGGCCAGCCACCCTCCGGGAGATGGGCGGCCACAGCAGCCAATCTATGGCTGCCGTGACCATGGTTTGGGCCAGATCCCACCACGATTCTGAACCTCTGGGTGGCTGGAGGTCCAGAATTCTGATCAATGTGATTCCCGCCAGAGATTCACTGGGGTGAACATCTGGCAGAACTCACACCAGACATTACGGGAATCACGGTCACCACAGGGAATTCACTGTGGTTGACCGTGATCTTGTAACGTCTGAAACTACCCATTGACTTTAATACTGGAGGTTTTGTGCTGTTACTCGTGAGCAAGTGACCAGGATGGATTTTAATGGTAAGATATAGTAGATCAAAGGCCCTTTTTACATGGACCAGGGTGGGGGGATGAATATTTTGGCACAGTGGGTGGAAGTGGGTGTGTGTCCCTTTACACGGACACCCACCCGTCTCCACCCACCAGGCCTCTTGTTTTCCAGACACTCCGTGGGTGGAGATGGGTGGGTGTTGCGTGGGAGCGTGCATGCACCTCCACCCACCCACCACCAGCCATTTTACGGACGCCCCCACCACACACCCGCCTGAGCGCGCCCGCGGGGCGGGGGGGAGGCTGTGTGAAAACTACCATAAACATGATCTAGCAATCCATCCTCCATAACAATTAGAATGGTACTAAATTTTGAGCTAAAGAAGGAATAAATGCTTGTGTTTTAAGACAGCAAATGACAAGTTGCATTGTGAAGCAGTGGTGTCAAAGCAGATTTGCCTAAAGACAGGAGTCCATGTGAAAACGACTGGAAAGAAAAGAAGACAGGTAAAAAAACAACAGTAGTATTCAATTTCAAGAAGAGATACAAATGAACAGATGTACTTTCTGGTGTAAGTCGAGAGGTGGGGGTCAAATTTATTTCTTTATTTCACAATTTATATCCCGCCTCCCCGGCAAAGCAGCTCGGGGCAGCTAACAATACATAAAAACAAAATATAATAAAATACAATAAATAAATAATATAAATAGAGCAAAAAGATAATAATCACAATAGGTGACGTTAAAAAGAGTAAACAAAAAACATACCACCTTAACTCTCAAACTCACCCATCTCCCTCACTGAAAGCCGGCGAAAGGAGAAGAGGTCCAGGATGACCTGGGTCTCTGCCAGAAGTAAGTTCCACAGCCTAGGTGTGGCCACTGAGAACACCCTCTCCATAGTTGCCCCATGATATTGACCCGAGAGGGGTAAAAAAGAGTTAATAAAACTTTTAAATCAAACTTCTACCACTCCATACTCTATGGGTGAAAACAGACATGACGTTAACCACCCTTTATGCATATTGCAGGACTGCATAGGGCACCAATACAGCCCTGCAACATGCATAAATAACCACCAAGGGTGGTTAGCGTCATGTCTGTTTTCACCCTATGTATTTCTCAACCATAATGGGCTCAATTGCCCTGTGGTGTTTCATGCTCCCCCTGCACTTGTATTTTTTTTATTTAAGGTTTTTACTCTGGTGCTGTTGGGGCCAGTTTGACCCCAATTGCATTGCATGGAAAATTGAAAGTACTATGCACCTAGGGTGCTGGGGGTAATATTGACTCCCCCCAAATGCTGTTTAAATGGCTTATTTTTTTATCATTTCTTTAAATGCTTAAATCAGAACCTGTTCTTTCCATTTGTTGTGAAAAAAGGAGGAAATAGAAAATAATAGAAATAATATAGCATTGTGTCTGTTTTCATAAATTACATTTTCATGTGTACAAAAATATTACTACAAAGGCATTTGGGGTTCTATTATACCCCAAGCTAAAGAAACCAATTTACAAACATAAAGTGTGTTGTATATTTTTTACCACTTATAACCTTCCTGGTGTGAACCTTCAAAACTCTTTTTTTTCCCATCATAGCTGCTTGCAGAGTTCATGCTGAAGAATACGTATCAATCAGCCATATGGGGATAATTTTGATCCCTCCATTTACTTGTTAAGTCACCCTTTTGACAGTAAGGGTCTACACATGTTTGCAGTAAAATTGTTATCTAAAGGCAGATCAGGAGACTTCCTGGAGCCATCTCAGAGGAATACAAAGATAATTAGATAAATAGAATCACTAATTGCTTGGTTAAACACTTAGATACTTAGCATCCCAGCTGGAAGCTCAGCTTTGCAATTATGTTGGTTTGCAGAGCAGTTAAGTTGCCTGCATTTCTTAAGTTTAACCTTCTTAACCCCTTCTTAACCTTCTTAAGAAATTGTTTCTCTTGCAATGTGTTCATATTTCATGTTCCATAAATGGTGGGGTCAATTAGACCTCCTACTGCAGCGCAATTAAGTTGCCTACATTTCTCAAGTTTAACCGTCTCAAGTTTAACCTTCTTAAGTTGCCTGCATTTTCATTTGGCTGAAAATGTTTTGTAATGAGTTCATATTTCATGTCCCCAGTTAGAACCCACTGCCATTCCTGTGTAGTTGATATTGTTAACATTGTGGGGGTATTATTGACCCAGTTTCCTTTTGTGGTGTTCCTATTCCTGGTCTCCCCATGAAAAATCTAGTTAAAGTGAATTTGTTTCTAGACAGTTGGTGTCATTTTCAAATTAACTCCCCATTGTTTTTTTAAATTATGACTTAATTGGGCCTGTTTGACCCCAACACCAGATTAGTACAGTGGAACTTTCCAACTTGCTAGGGTTAAAACTATACAAACCAGAAAATGAAAGAAATCCCTTAAGCAAAGCCCCTTGAATTAAATTTTATAAATTTTCAGATATACCAAAACAAAAATATATCATCTATGCAATTAATTTTATGGGACAACTACAGTAATATCCACCATACAATCAAGTAAGTGTTGTCAATACTTCAGTAAACCTAAAGGAAACACAGAAGTGGAGGAAATGGGAGTAGGTGTAAAATGTACTTCAGAAGCAAAAGAAAAACCCAGTCACATCCATATGTATTTGCCAAAATGCCACGGTGATATGACACACACTTTTTTTCTTTTCTTTCTAAGCTCTCAAGCATTTGGATATTTAACATTTAATTTTTCATAACTTATCTGCAATAATATAAATATTTTAGGTTACTGTTTTTTAAAATAATTTTGTCCGTTCTATACAGACTCCTTGCTAGGAAAGCCATTCACAGTCCCACCAACTACTATTTATTTTTGTCATTTGTTAATTCACTTTTTTATGGTCAGACAAATGAGAATTTCTCATAGATGAAATCTGTTTTTGTTTGCTGAAATAAATGCCATCCGCATAAAACAGCAACAATGCGTACTCCCCTCACAATGCAAAAGTGCAGAAAATGCATAATCCAAGAAATGTGAAACATGTCCATTTCAGATTTTTTAAAAAATATATCCACTACATGGGAGACTGAAATCCTTCACCATGAAAGCCAATGGCCCTTTTTACATGGACCACTTCTGGGGGCGGAGGTGGGGGGGGCAGTCAGTGTGTGCCCCACTGTGGGGGTGACGCAGGGGTGTGGGTGCAAATGGGCACAGATCCCATTCCCTCCCCCCCTGCATCCCCACATATGGAGCGACCAGTATTTTTCGCTGGTTGCTCTGTGCATGGGGGGGGGGGATGCATGAGTTGCAGGAACGCGCACTCACGCACCTCTGGATTTACACGAGAGGCTCCCCCATGTGGACAATGGGTGTCCATGCGTGGGAGCATCTTGTGTAAAAAGGGTCAATTAAAGTTTTGTCCCTGATGTCAATGGGTGGAGGATTTTATCCTGAGCAACTTTATGGATCTGTATACTTGCTTCATTTTGAGGGCTCTCCAGATGTCCCAGGTTACCAAAACTGCTTTAAACCAAAGCATTGAGGCATAAAATTAATATGCATAACGATTGACTCCATTGATCATGTTTGCAGCACTGAATAGGAACGTAGAGGTAGACTAGTTCTGCCTGGTTCAGTATCCTGTGTCTGAAGCTGGCCAGCAGCAAACACTTGAAAGGGATGTAGAATAACCTTTAAATGGATAACTGGAATAACTTGGCCAAATAGGAAGTTTCTTCGTGGCAACTAGTCGGTGCGCACATGTTTGTAACTTATAAATAAAGTATTTTTTCCTGAGGGACTTTTCTTGATTTAGAACCAAGAATCTATTTCAGTAGTAATTGCTTTCAATGAGTATTACTGTGCATTTGTCAACACTGAATTTCATGTTATCCACTGACCTGGTTTATTGAACCTCATCGTAGCTTTTTTCTGTAGTCTAGCCTTTCTTTGTGGGAAAGCCTTAAAGTCTGTGACCTAAAATTAGAGCATCCACTCTTTTCAAATTTTAAGCACTTACAAATGCCAGTCACTTTTGAAAGTCTTTGCCACTACTTTTGGTTCAGTATTTAAAATGACATTTTTACAAGTTTTGACTGTAACTTAATCTTTTTTATGCTGTGCATTTTATTCTGTTATCCCACCTTTGAACATCAAAATATGTAATGTGCAATAATTTTTATTTGCTGGGATAGCTGTTGTCTTAGTGTTACTTAATACACGGTGCTTTAATTTGTTTTAATGCTTTAACATGCTTGCAGGAGGAGGAAGGAGGTTATTCAAAGAAATCAAGAACAAGTAAGCTGAATATCTAGAATGTAGAGGAAGAAGAAAAATCAGGTATTTTGGTGATAGAAACATGGAAGATTTCCTTTAAAAAAAAAAGAAAGATCTTATTTAATAGGCCATCTGCAGAACATCTTTGTGATACAGTACAATCTCACTATAACACTAATTGAGATCTAAGCCTTTTGTTTATTATAGAGAAGGGTTCGTAGCAGTAAAGGGATGTAGAGAGATGTATTACAGTACAGTATTACAGTACTGTAATAAAGGAGGAAGCCACTATGTTAATTATTCCTAGGAGTCTGCAATAATGCAGGGTGTTATAGCAAGGGGAGTGTGTGCTGTAATTTACTCACATATTCAGTCTTATTTCTTTATATGTTGCTGAAACTTACAAAAGAAGCTTATCTTTATCTAGGTAATGGTTGGAAATGAGTAGGCTGATCTTCAAAGTGGTCTGTTGGTGCAGACCCTGTTGAAGTGAAGAGGGCTTGTGTTGGCAAAGAGCTTGCAAGATCAGAGCCTAAATCATTGCCATGTAATGTAGAGACTGACCTGGATGCTGGATTTGGCATCTGAATCCTGTACTTCTATTATAATTCCAGTTAGTTTCAGTTCCTCATGTAAAAAATGTATCTAAATCAATTTAATACTTTTCTCCAAGAAGTCACTACATGTATATGTAGCTGTCAGAGATATTTGAGTAGTTATATCAGATAAGAAACGTAACTAGGATGGAATACTGCATGGGGTTTTATATGAAATGAATACATTTCTCTTCAGGCTGCTCTGTCCATTCACACCAATGGAGGAGAAGTCTTCATGCAGCAGGCAGGGTTCTAGCACCTCCCTTCAATGAAAGGTGGTCCTACATGCATGCAGAGCCAATGGGTGATTTCACATGTGAAATCACCACAGTTCGGGATCCGTTTCGGATCCCGGACAGGAATCAGTCCAGCTGTCCTTTAGGTGCGCCGGCCTGGTTCCTACAGGGGTTCAGGGAGGGGGTGCTGCGCGGTGTGACGTGCAGCCACACAGCCCCGTCGTGCTACCCTGGCTGCCCGCCCTCCGAGAGATGGGCAGGCGCAGTAGCCAATATGGCCACTGCACCCGATCCCCCATCGGGGTCTGGTCCACAGTCCGGAATCGGCGGAGGTAACAAACGTTCTTCTTCGAGGATCTCCGCAATTCTCACTCTCGGGATTCACTTCCTGCTCTGCAGGCACCGGAAAACCTCTCGTCAGCAGTATCCAGGCAGATTATGCCTGGAAAAGACTAGAACATGGTGAGGACTCCGCCACCTCCATCCCCCTCCCATCCTGAGAAAAGCGTGGGCCCGCATCACGAGGGATGGTAGAATAAATAGGGGGAGGAGCCCTCACCGCCTCAGTTCCTTCCAACTGCGTGGCGTTGGAAGACTTCTCAGCGCTTTTCAGCGTTTGTCAGCAAAAGAAAGAAAAATACAGAAGAAAAAGAAAAAAGACTTGGGAGTAGGAGTGCCGCCCTAGCCCACGGGGATGTTCCCCGGGCCTTTACGCCCCTCGAGGCGAGCGAGAATGCCCAAGCAGCCGGGCTTCAAAAGGTGTAGCTCCTGTCCAACCACCCTCTCAATCAGTGACCAACACAACCGCTGCCTAGCCTGCCTGGGAGAGGGCCACAATACAAGGACTTGTGGGGTCTGCTCGGTACTATCAAACAGAGCTAAACGAGCCAGAGCACTCCGGCTGCAGGACATTCTAACTAAAAGGGCATTAGAGGGTGGAGAAGAGGGGCCCTTGAGGCTCCCCACCTGGCACTCTACACCAATGGAGACTTCACAAACGGCGGCGCCGGCACCGGCGGTACTGTCTCCAAGGACCAGTCCCCACATCACCGGTACCGCCCGCTCCGTTGAGGGCGGTACCGAGGTACCGCACAATTCTACTCGCACCCATGTAACCGGTACTGCCCGCTCCGTAGAAGGCGGTGCACCGCACACGCACCGCTCTGTGCGTTCCGCGGAAACTGGTGCTGGCGCACCCTGCGCACACAGCTCCACACGCTCACTGGAGCGGGGCACGAAGAGTGGGGAGAAAAAAAGAAAAGCTCTTCACGAGAGACAATGGAACGCTCCGGGACAGGCGCAATGCCCCAGAGACAGGGATCACTGTTGGGACCAACGGCTGTGACAACGCAACCCCTGCAAGTGTCTGCACCAGCGTCAGGACCGACGAGGGTGACCGCTCCGCTGACACGGTTGGTGCCGCCCCTACTGCTCACGTTACCAGCGGCACAGAGAGAGTCCCACTCACGATCTTTCCATTACCACTCACGGTCCCGATCACCACGGTACCGGGACGAACGCGGAACTCCCCTCTGGTACCACATAGAGCGCAGATCTCACTCCCCATGCTCCTGTTGTTCACCAAGGGACAGGTGTCGGGACTATGGTTACACCCATGACTATCAGTATCGCTCACGCAGTCCATCACCATACAGACAGGACTTTGAATACATGACGCAATCCGCACGGGAGCATCCCTATGTCCCACCGGCTCCGCCAAGAGCGGCACCAATGGCAACAATATCACGCCCTCCACCATCGGAGATGGGTTTGACGCAGGCACGCATGGACCTTGGTACCGTCAACACCGGGACACGCGATTCGGGGCCGGGAATAGCGGTCACGCAGCCACAGGAGAGGTTAGCTCCATCAGGGGCTACGCAGCTCTTGACCTCTCTACTGGGGACCCATAGAGAGGAAGAGGTACTGGCGGTACCGGCGACAACCGGAACGGCCTCCCCAGGGAGATCGGCATCGCAATCAACCTCGTCGTCATCCCCATCCCTCAAGGAGGATGATACCATCTCCCCACCACCTCCAGACACCATATCGGACCCCAATATATCGTTAGCCACAGAGGACTCTAAGGCCTTTCAGGCTATGCTGAGGAGGATGGCATCCTCCCTCCCTAAACTCCCCACAAGGGTCGTTAAGAAATCTCAAACAGGACCCATCTTCGGTATCCTAGGGGCGGGGAATCTGGGCATGTGATGCTACCGCTCTTAGAGCAACTGCTGGAACCAGCCACAACCATATGGGGGAAACCGGCCTCGGTGTCTCCTACCAACAAATTGGCAGATTCCCTATATGCGGTACCCAAGGAAGGGGCGCAGATATTCCACAAACACCCCCCTCCCAACTCATTAGTGATTGCTGCTGCCTCTGTAAGATCCAGGGCGGGAGGAGTACAAACATCCCCAACAGACAGGGAGGGAAGAAGGCTGGATGTCCTTGGAAGAAAGGTGTTCTCCTCGGACTCTCTGTCTTTTAGAATTGCGAACTACGCATCAGCCATGTGCGGCTATCAGCATTGGCTATGGTGTAAAATTAGCACCACCTCAGATCTTAACCAGTTGGCAGCACTTCAAAAGGAAGGTATGCAGATGGCCCAATTCCAATTAACGGCAAACATGCATATGGCTGATGCCAACGCCAGAGGGATGGCATCTGCCATTGCCCTCCATAGGCATGCTTGGCTCCGCTCCATGGCTTTGACCCAAGAAAATAAAAGAAGAATAGAAGATTTGCCATTTGATTGTGAAGGACTGTTTTCTGCTTCTACCGATGGCACTCTAAAAAAGAATAAGGAAATAAACCAAATGGCAAGATCTACGGGTGTCATTAGGGCTATACGTAAAAAGCCTTTCTCTACACAGGGATATGCCTTTTCTTCAAGAAGGCCACCCTACCAACCCTACAGTTACCAGGCTGGAAAGAGATTCCAGCAGCAGACTCCCTTTCCCTATCACCAACCACAGGGCGCTCAACAACGTAAACCGTTTAATAGGCAAAGGGGCAGAGGCAAACCGTCTTCTAATTCGTTGTCTGGATAGCAGATGAAATCTCGTTTTTAACAAAACGTTGATCAAGGGAGGTCACGAGGATGACCCCTCATTCCAAGACCGCCTATTGCCTTTTCTGCCCTTATGGGAAACCATCTCTACTGATCGCTGGGTCAGAGAGATAGTACAACTGGGTTATGCCATACAGTTCCACACCCTCCCTCCCCTCTCCTCCTGCCCCCCCAGGGGCTCCCCCCCCCCACTCAAATACTAGTTGAGATTCAAACTAGTTATGGGGCTACAACAATGCGACTGGCTAGCTTCCCTTGATCTAAAGGATGCCTATTTTCACATCTCGATACGTCCATCTCACCGAAAATTCTTACGATTAATTGCAGGAGACCTTCTATTCCAGTACCGGGTCCTCCCATTTGGACTATCCACGGCACCACGCCTTTTCACCAAATGTGTAGCGGTGGTAGCGGCCTATCTCAGATGGCAAAAGGTCAGAATCTTTCCTTACCTAGACGATTGGCTGATTGCAGCAACATCGCAACAAGAACTCCTGCAACACTTAGAGTTGACGTCATTGCTCAAGGACCTGGGTTTTGTCATCAACCTGACAAAGTCACACCTACAACCTTCACAACACTTACCTTTCATAGGGGCAATCCTGGACACCAGGCAGGCAAAAGCGTACCTCCCCACAGAGAGACTTCTCGCCATAAGGCAGGCACTGAACACTCTTCGAACCCATCCTACCAAGTCGGTTCGATTTTTTTTTTTTTTTTCTCCACCTTCAGGGGCTAATGGCTTCCACCACGATGGTAACACCACATGCGCGCCTACACATAAGACCACTGCAACAATGGCTCACCCACAATTACACCCCTACCATCCACCCCCTCAACATGAAACTGTCCATAACAAAGGGACTTCTACGAAAACTACAGTGGTGGGCAAATGCGGAACAAGTTCTAAAAGGGGTACACTTCGATCCCCCGAGCATTCATACAATTATCACATCAGACGCATCCTTAACCGGATGGGGCGCACACCTGGAGAACATCCAAGTTCACAGGCTCTGGTCTCAGGAAGAGACATACCTACACATCAACATGTTAGAGCTGCGGGCCATACGATGGGCTCTAAAAGCCCTACTACCCCACATCAGGGGAAAAAACATTCAGATTGTTATAGACAATACCACAGCCATGTGGTACATAAACAAGCAGGGAGGAGCACGATCCACTTGTCTCTCCAAGGAGGCAGAGACCATTTGGCACTGGTGCATAGAACACAACATACATGCACAAGCCATTCACTTGGCAGGCCAAGACAACTCGGAAGCAGACTGTCTCAGTCGCAAGACAACGGATCAGCATGAATGGTCACTGAAGGAGGATGTTTTGGCGAATATTTTTCAGGAGTGGGGGACTCCAATGATAGACCTGCTCGCCTCACAGGAGAACACCAAACTTCCGGAATTCTGCAGTCGAGCAGGAATAGTACCAGGTTCGATATCGGATGCCTTTGTCATCTCTTGGCACGGGACATTCCTTTATGCCTTTCCACTGTTTCCCCTCATTCACAGAGTTCTGTGCAAGGTCAGGACAGACAGGGCTCACCTGATTCTGATCGCTCCCTTCTTGCCCCGCCAAACCTGGTTCCAAACCTTACAGGGAATGGCGTCACAAATCAGAAATCTTCCACTAACATACGACCTTCTGTCTCGAGATCAGGGGAGAATACTGCACCACAATTTGCAGATGCTCCACCTCTCCACTTGGTTGATCCTACCCCAATGAGGAACGCACCTCTGGAGGTCTCGGAAATATTACTTTATTCTCGGAGACCCCCAACTCGCAAGTGTTACGAGATGAAGTGGAGGCGATTCTGTAAGTGGTGTGAAGCACAGCCTATCTCCTTACAATCCTGAAACATGAACTATGTTTTCCTTTATCTTCTAAACCTACAGAAGTTACATTTATCTCTGGCATCTATAAAGGTCCACTTGGCAGCTTTATCGTCACGTTTACAACCTGATGGTAATGAAATGTTGTTTTCCCACTGCCTAATGAAGTCGTTTTGGAAGGGGTTGATGAACACTGTCCCTCAGAGGTCACGCCCTGCCCCCCAGTGGGATTTAAACCTTGTATTATCAAAATTGATGTCTCCCCCTTTCGAACCTTTAGCTTCTTGCAGTATGGAGGACTTGTCTATTAAAACTGCGTTTCTAGTAGCCATTACTTCAGCAAGGAGGGTGAGTGAGCTCACAGCTCTTAGAGCTTCTCCACCTTATATGTTGTTCCATAGAGACAAAGTTGACTTAAGGGTTGATCCCTCGTTTATTCCCAAGGTAGCATCCAATTTTCACCTTAACCAAACAATATCATTACCAGTTTTCTTCCCTAAACCCCATACTTCAATTGCGGAGCAAATGTTCCACACTCTTAGATGTCAAGAGAGTACTAGCATTCTACATTGACAGAACTAAAACTATTAGAGCATGTGACTCTCTGTTTATTTCATAAGGCGGTCAAAGGATTGGAGTCAAGATTTCTTCGCAGAGAATCTCCAAGTGGATTATACTATGCATACAAAAGTGCTATGCTCTAGCGGGCAAGGTCCCACCTGCAGGACTGAAAGCACACTCGACTCGAGCTACGGCTGCATCGTTGGCGAACTTTCAAGGGATAAATTTATCGGACATTTGTAAAGCTGCCACATGGGCGTCTGTCCATACGTTTACGAAGTATTACTCTTTGGATCTTGCAGCCAGAACAGATTCCCAAGTGGGAAGAGCAGTGCTCGACTCATTCTTTAAATGGTCATCCTCGACTCCCTCCTCCTTGAGGTAGGTGTTTAAAACTGCTTATCGCTCTCCCAAGAGTGAAAATCGCGGAGATCCTCGAAGAAGAAATAGAGGTTACTTACCAGTAACTCTGTTCTTTGAGAGAGCTCCACGTATTCTCACATCCCGCCCTCCTTCCCCTCAGTCTCGGATGGACATTGCTGGGGTCTTCCAGACCGGGTTGGAAGGAACTGAGGCAGTGAGGGCTCCTCCCCCTATTTATTCTACCATCCCTCATGATGCGGGCCCGTGCTTTTCTCAGGATGGGAGGGGGATGGAGGGGGCGGAGCCCTCATCATGTTCTAGTCTTTTCCAGGCATAATCTGCCGGATACTGCTGACGAGAGGTTTTCCGGTGCCTGCAGAGCAGGAAGTGAATCCCAAGAGTGAGAATACGCGGAGCTCTCTCGAAGAACAGAGTTACTGGTAAGTAACCTCTATTTACTTTCTGCCGATTCTGGACCATGGTCAGTTTGTTTCCCACCGGAGGTTCACCGTGGTGGACCTCTGACGGGAACCACCATGGGTAACTTCAGATGTTACAGTGCTGCGGCCACCATGGGGTTCGCTGTGGTTGACCATGGTGTCGTAATGTTTGAAATTAACCAATGTTAGACAAGAGACAGGTTGCACCGGGATGGATTTATACATGAAGACAGTTGCTGGAGGTGTGGCTGCACTAAATCTACTCTTCCACCATGTTTTGGAGCTGTCCTACAATCCTTCCTTTCTGGTTAGAAGTTACCTGAACAATAAATATGATTCTTGACACATCTCTTCATCATTCTTTCACCAAATTCTAATCTCAGGCTTTGTCCACAAAAAAATGGAAACATCTGGGTCACAAGCAGTCTCGTTTAATAGACTGGCTCTGATTCCTAAAATAATAATCTAGTAAAAGTAGAAGAGCAAGACTTTCCCCCCCACATGTTAAATATTGGTTCAGTGAGCTGGCCAGCCTTGATGCCATGGATCATCTTGCATTCATACATCAAGGTGTCCCAGACAAATTTGAGGAAAATATGAATAGATGTCCTAGAGTTATTGGATTAACAATGTCAGCAACACTTTTACCCTCCCCTCCCAGTTTCCTCCTTTTAGTTTCCCTATTATTTTCCCCCTTATTCTTGATTTTTAGTAAGTTCTACTCCTATTTCATCTTTTTCCCCACTCTCCCTGCTTCTCCTACTCCCATTATTAAATAGTTCCCCTCCCCTACTTTCTATCCTCCCCCACACTTTCATTTTTCTTTTTCCCTTCTTCTGGAGATTACTTACTTGAACTTCATTGCGGGGCCAATAGGCCATTGCAGAAACAGAAAACAGAAACACAGACCAAAAACACCACAAATATGTACATAACAAATAATAAAGGAAGAGGGCTATTACAACAATTTCCTTCAGGATTTGGTCACTTCCTAGTTCTATTAACTATAGTCAAAAACTTAGAAACTGCCCTAGTGCTGTCGTCTTTCTTACCCAGTAACAGCATTTTTATTTTTTCATTCTTGCTATTCCCACTGAAGTTCTCTATAATCTGAGCTATTAAACTGGCTTGGGCACTTAAATATAGCGGACACTCCAAAAGAATATGAGCAACCGCGTCTACTTCCTTTAATGGACATGAACAAAGTCGATTTTCCACAGGGACTTTTTTTTAAAACGGCCATCCAAAAGGGCTGACTCCAAACAATTTAATCTTTCTCCCAGTACTGTATCTGTGAGTAGATTCAAATAAGGCGTAGGGGACACGGAAAGATTCCTTATCGGCAGGTACTCTTTTGCTGAGGGTTGCTGGGCCAACATGACTCAGGTTTCCTGAAGAGCAACATCAGACAATCTTTTAATAAGCAATTTTTAAAGCAACTTTACATCCCGACGGAGTTAGAACAGGTTTCGAAAAACCAAGCAAGCTGATCTTGTTTTCCACTGCAGTTAACCAAGAACTCGGATGGTTGTCTCAAGTACCAACTGAAAGCCAGTGCCCATATCTGGGTATTAAGTAAAGGCAAGCCACATTCAACCCTCAAAAGGAGATTTGGACAACAATGAAGAACCAGAAGAATGGCTCATAAGAACTTGGATTGAATTATCTCCAGTTCTTTCGCAGCAGAACTTCCCAAGGCCCATAAAGATGCTCCATAGGTTAACTTGGCTAAGCATTTTGCTACAAAGATCCTTAAAGCTGGAACTATCAATTGCCCTCCTTTGCAGTAAAAAAAACCCCTAGAAATTGCTAATATATCAGCTTTGGCCTGAATCAAAGAGGAGTGCTTATGGGCAACCCAGTCTCCTGAGGCCTGGAAAGTCATCCCCAGATAACAGAAATGTTTGACTTGTTCTAGCTCTTGCTCATTCATAGTCCATTTACGGACACCCCATTTTTGGGTAAATACCAGTACTTTTGTTTTGGAAAAATTTAAGTTTTCCTTAAAGTATCCTGCAAAAACACGGAGTTGCCTTCTTAGACCTACTAGTAAGGTGGAAAGCAGAACTGCATCATCTGCATAAAAGAGACTAGTTATGGAGATGGTATTCAACATAGGGGAATGATGTTCCTTGATGTTTAATAATGCAGGCAAATCATTGATATACAGGTTAAAAGGCATCGGGGCCAATATACACCCCTGCTTAATGCCTTTCAATGTATGAATATGGTCAGTAAGTGCCCCATTCCTTGCTATTCTGACTCTCATAGACATGTTACTATAGAGGACCTAGATCAGGAACAGTAATCTGACATCAAGTGCTATGATTTCTAGTTTCTGCCATAGCCAAGCTCTAGGTATTAAATTGAAGGCTGTTTTTAAATCTATAAATGCTGTATAAAGGGGTCTACAGAGTTTTTTTAATACTTCTCTACAAGATGTGCCAACACAAAACAGTAATCTAAAGTAGTCCTCACTGGCCCGGTGCCCTACGGGACTTGACTTTCTTTATAAGATCCATTATTTCTGTTTCCTGGACAGGTAGCCAGACTGGACCTAAATTTTCAGGAAGAGATGATATTTCTACTTGATAGGTATTAATAAAGAGTTCAGTAAAAATAGGACTCCCATTTGTGTTTTGCAACCAAGTTAGGCAGAAACAAGCGGGAAGATCCAGTCGCCCTCCTAGTTAACCTCCAAAATAGGACCGAGTTAGACTTCACAGCTTTGGCCAATTTCCTCCAAGAGGCTCTATGGAATGCCAGTTTCTTTCCCCTTAATAAGATCTTATAATCCCGCCTCAAAGCTTGGACAGCTACTAGCAACTCCTGGTTATTCGAACAGTCTTTCAAGACCCAGCGCTGCCTACGCAGCATTCTTTTTTGAAGTCTACACTCTCTGTCATACCACTCAAATTTTCAAGGGGTCCGCTCTTCGGGGAGCATAGTTCCTACCTTTACAAGATACAGGAGCAATAGAGCCACAAACTTTTCATAGTTATCCACCATGCTCTCTACATTTTCTGGGGAAACAAATAGATGAGGTCAACAGGATGTAAGTGCAGCAACGACATTGGATTCCCATGGAACTCTGACCCAACCTTCCTCTGACTGCGTCAGCTTGCATTGCACTACCTAAATCCTCTTTGGGATGGAACAGAGTCAAATGTAATGGGAGATGATCACTATCTGGCTGTGAACCAACCCCAAAAGATTTAAGCAGAGGGATTAGATTTTGTGAAACAATAGCATAATCAATCATACTACAGCCCCTAGGGCACCAAAAGGTAAAAGCACCTGGACAGTCTCCTGGCATTCTCCCATTTAGAATCACCAGATTTAGTTGATAAATTACACTAGCTAAAGAGGATCCAGCCCTGTTGATCTCCTGGTCCCTTGAGACTCTTTCCATCAAGGAAGTCTGTTCTTCAACCAGTATCCAGCCACTAGCTTGACAAAGGGCTTCATTCAAAGGGCCCAATCCTGCGTTAAAGTGACCCATTAACAAAGTGTATGTATTTGGGTACGCATTCTCTATGATTTCCAAAAAGTCAGAGAACACTATCCAAGTTGCATCATCGTGAGAGGCCCCTGGCCCTGGAGGTATATAAGCATTTAGAACTATGATCTTATTATAATTCATTTGGAGCTTAACTCCACAAATAAATGACGGAGAGCTTTCACACGTAAGTCTATCCGAGACCAAACAAGCTAACCCCCCCGGACAGTCTCCCCCAGGTCACAGGTGGAATTGCTTCCACAGTATGCACAGAGAATCCTGGCAAGCTCAAGCTAGATGTACACCAGGTCTCTTGTAACAAGACAATATCAAATCCCATAATAAACTGGACAAAATTCTTTTCTGCTAGTCTGATAGCCAACCCGCTATGTTCCATGATAGAAACAAAATCTGAGAATTCTCTATTCAGTCAGGCTAAATTCTCCTGAGAGCCCATCTGCCTAGATCTGTCCCCCTGGCTTTGAGATGCAAGCATCCTGGAGATTACTGTTACTGTTGTTCTAGAGTTATCTGGTTTGTGAGATTCTAAAATTTCTACCATTTTCTTTTTTCTGGACATGGAAGAGAGTACATTAGTTGTAATGGTTTACGGTTTTATGTACTCTACCCTAGCCATGTCATAATTGCTCACCTTCATAGTGCTCCCTCTTCAATATGTTTGTGTTTTATAATAAGAAATCTTTTTCAATATTCATTTTTTTTTTCAAAAGACGCAAGGCAGAACCACTCCATTGCTTCAAGTACATGGGCATTTTTCCAGCTCTAGGGAGCCTTGCTCTTCCCAAACCTCTCTTGCTACCACAAGCTTTCTTTCTTATTAGTAGCCAATAATACATGTTAATAGGTTGGGGCTCTTCAACTTGGAGAAGAGATGACTTAGATGGAATATGATAGAAGTTTATAAAATCATGAGTGATGTGGAGCAATTGAATAGAAAAGTAACTATTTAGCCTCTCAAATAGTACTAGAACTAGGAGACACTCCCTGAAACTAACTGGCATCAGATTTAAAACAAAGAAGTATCTTTTTCACTGAATGGACAATTAACTTGTGGAACTTATTGCCTGAGAATGTGGTCAAGACCAGTAGCATTCCTGAGTTTAAAAAAGGATTGGCTACACAGCCTCTGACTTTCGGGAGCTTGAAGTGAGTGGCAGGGATTGGATCACTCCATTATGACTTACCGGGTATTTCTCCAAAGCAACCAAGAGTGATCACTGACAGACAGGATGCTGGGCTCAATGAACCATAGGTCTGATCCAGTATGGCTGCTCTTATGTTAATATATGTAGCAGGAAAGAAATAGGTATACTGACTACAGTACAGCCACGTAATTACAGGTTCAGGCAGATGCAGAGACAGCAGAAGATAAAGCAAGTTTTGCAAGTTCTTTGAGGATCTCCGCAATTCTCACTAATGGGATCCACTTCCTGCTTCACAGGCACTGGAGACCTAGTTGTCAGCAGTTTCCAGGCAGATTCCTGGAATGAACTAGAACATGGTGAGGGCTCCGCCCCTTTCCCTCCCACCCCATGAAAAACACGGGCTTACAGTCTCGCGATGACAGGGCCACATAAAGCGGAGAGGAGCCCTCGCCGCCTCAGTTCCTTCCAACCGCATCACGCTTGGAAGACCTTTCTGTACTTCTCAGTAATTGTCAGCTTCTGTAAAAAAATAATTTTAAAAAATAGTATCACTTTCCTATGAACTACCTTACAAGAAGAAGAGTGCAGTGCAGTGTCCTGCCCACGGGGTTCGCCCGGCCACCCCGTCCACAGCAACGGAGCATGCCCGGACCTCCGGGCTTCAAACGCTGCCGATCCTGCCCCACCACACTCTCAGTGAGTGATAAGCACGATTTGTGCTTGGGCTGTCCGGGCAAGGCACACAACACCAGCTCCTGTCACTTCTGTGCAGGCCTCTCGTCCAGAGCCAGAAGATCGAGAGCTCTCCGGCTACAAGAAATGTTAACCCGCCAGGCACTTCAAGGTGGAGAAGAGGGGCCTCTGAGGCTCCCCACCTCACACTCTACATCTTCATGGATGGACTCAGCTGCCTCAGCTCCACCGGACCTTCGGACTCCCGTGGGCGCCTCGGGCACCGAGTTACTCCCTACGCTCCCCGCGGTACCGGCCGGTACCAGCGACTCGTCCCGCTCCCGTTCGGCACAAAGGGACATCTATCATAAGCAGCCCGAGGAGTGTAGGAGAAAGCACAAGAAAAAATTGAGTGCAACGGCCTCGTCCCCATGCGCGCTCATAGTCGAGACAGTACACTCCGGTACCGAGGACTCCATACTGGCTCTGGTGACTGCAGTACTGGCCCCTCCACAGACGGCTGCCGCTCCTACCGCACCCACTGTCATAGATACGGCGCCTGTCACGGTACCACCACCATCACATCGACACACCTCTCGCTCCCCTACCCGTAGTCCAGCACAGGGACATCAACGCTCACGCTCCCATTCCCAATCAAGACAGGGTTTGGACCACTCAGGCAGGCACAGCAGGCAGGGCTCTAAGCACTCCGTTAGGCATAGCAGATCTGCCTATAGATCACCCTTACACCTGGTGTCAACACAGTGTTCGCCTTTGCACTCCCGGCACAGGGGCCGTGTGCATCAATCTCCTCCAGACTCCTCATACTGGAGATACCATAGGGAGCGCTGGAACTATTCACCGTGCTCTTGCTGCTCCCCTCGATATATCTCCCGGTACCACCCTAGGCACTATGACGAGCACCACCAGTACCGCGATCGCTCCCTGAACCGTTCTCCATACCCGGGATGTGCTGACTTTCTCAAGCTGGAGACTGCTACCTACTCATCTCAAAGAGCTCAGTGTTTTTTACCGTCTGCACCTCCTAAGGCTCCGCATACAGCAACGGTCTCCCGAGCTCCCCCTGACCAGACAGGAGACATATTGCGACGGGCCACCACTATTCTACAACGTCAGCCTCCACCCACCACGTTACTGCCTCTATCGGTACCGGCGACCGCTCCACCTACCAGGTCAGTTCAGCCTACTGGAGCCACTCTGCTCAGTTCAATGCTAGGCCACCCTCAGCACCACCCGCAGCCTGACATTTCCCTTACTCGGGACTTTTCTTCAGGGGGCTCTGAGGCATCAATCTCCTCCTCCTCACCAGAGAATCTGGAAGGGGACAAAACCATCTCTCCCCCTCCAGCGGATTGAGTATCCGATCCTAACCTCATCCTCTCCACTGAGGACACTAAGGCCTTTCAGGCTGTGTTAAAGTGGATGACCTCCGCTTTCCCTAATCTGCCTACTAAGCTACTAAAAAAGACCCAATCGGGACCAGTCTTCAGAATACTCGGTTATGGTCTCAACTCCCCAAGGCCTCTGACCCGACTCAGATAGCGACCCTACAAAGGGAAGGTTTGCAGATGGCGCAGTTTCAACTCTCCGCCAACATTCATCTAGCCAACTGCAGTATTAGGAGCATCGCATTGGCTATTACCCTCTGGAGGCACGCATGGCTCTGGTCCACAGCTTTAACTCCTGAGAACAAAACTAAGATAGAGGACCTCCCCTTCGATAGTGAGGGCTTGTTCGCAGCCGCCACAGATGACACTCTGAACCGCATTAAGGAGACTAACCAAACAGTCAGATCTACCGGGATAATCCACTCCATACGTAGAAAGTTTCATTCTTCCTCCGCTCCTTATTCCTATCAGCCTAGACAGCACTCCTCTTTCCAGTTCTCCCAGAATAAACGCCCCCAACTCTATCAACAGCAGGTTTTGAGTAACCAACCCCGTAGGAGGTTCCAAAAACGGGGAGGAAAGGGACGTCTGCCCTCCATCTCCTCGTCTGGCCAGCAGCCCAAGCAGCATTTTTTAGCTCCTTGGAGGTCAAGAGAACTAGTGGGCCTCCCCTTCTTTTCTTCAACTGTCTGTTGCCCTTTTATGAAGCCTGGACTTCCATCACCTCTGACCGGTGGGTCATGGACATAATTAGGCAAGGCTACCCCATCCAATTTATTTCGTTACCGCTTAACTCCCCTCCCCATCCCTCTGCCCTACAATGCTCCCCCCCTCCCCCCCACCTCAAATACTTCTGGAGATTAATAAACTTGACAAGGGTGCGGTGGAACACGTCCCGTCCCCCCCCCTCGGAGCACAACTCTGGTTTCTACTCCAACTACTTCCTTGTCCCTAAGAAGGATGCCGGTGTTAGACCCATTTTGGATCTCCGAGCCCTTAACCGTTACATCAGAAGGTTCAAATTTTGTATGACTTCCCTCTCCCTCATTCTTCTAGGTTTACAACAGGGAAACTGGCTAGCCTCTCTTGACCTCCAGGATGCTTATCTCCACATATCGATCCTTCCTGCTCACAGGAAGTACTTACGCTTTGTTGTAGGGGAATGGCACCTTCAGTGCATTGTTCTCCCATTCGAACTTTCTACCACGCCGAGGGTATTCACGAAGCGCATGGCAGTGGTCGCCGCCCACTTGGTAAAGGAGGACATAAGGGTATTTCCTTACATGGACGACTGGTTGCTCGTAGCCAATTCCAGAAACAATCTCTTCCTCCACATCCAACACTCCCTCGACCTCCTACAGAATCTCGGCCTCCTAGTCAATCTGCAAAAATCCCATCTTACCCCTACCCGACACCTCCAATTCATTGGGGCAATCCTCGACATGTCCCATGCACAAGCCTTTCTGCCACAGGACAGATTCAACAGGATTATTTCAGTCATTCGAAATATCCCTTTTCGAGCCACACGATCAGTCCACTTCTTTCTCAGGCTGCAGGAATATCTAGCGGCAACTACAAATGTCACACCTCACGTGAGACTATGCATGCACCCCCTACAACATTGGCTCAAGCAGGCATATTGCCCTTCTCTCCATCCTCTCCACAAGAACATCTCTATCCCCTACTCTGGTGGACGGAACCCTCCAATGTCCTCGTGGACATTCCTTTCCAGACACCAGTAATGCACGTCTCTAGCACAACAGATGCCTCCCCTACAGGCTGGGGGGCACACATGCAACACTTCACAGTCTCTGGCCTTTGGACTCCAGAGGAGACTTTGTTACACATCAATATGCTAGAACTTCAAGCCATACGCTGGTCACTAAGGGCCCTTCTCAGACACATAGAGGGACAGAAGGTTCTCCTCAGCACAGACAACACCACAGCCATGTAGTACCTGAACAAGAGGGGTGGAGCGCGCTCTACCCGCCTCTCCCTTGAGGCAGAGGCCATCTGGGAATGGAGCATATCTCACAACATCCACCTGCATGCTATACACCTTGCAAGTCAGGCAATCTTCTCGCAGACCGACTCAGTCGACAGACAGTAGACCACCATGAGTGGTCTGGTTCCTCAACTATGCTGTTCTACACAGCATCTTCAGCGCTTGGGACACACCTCACATCGAACTTTTTGCTTCCACAGACAACGCAAAGCTGCCCCACTTCTGCAGCTGAGCAGGAAATGTGCCCGGTTCCATAGCCAACGCCTTTATGATCTCTTGGACTGGGGCCTTCCATTATGCTTTTCCCCTATTCCTCTCCTCCACAGGGTACTCAGCAAGATCAAAGCCAACCGCGCCAACATCATACTCATAGCTCCGTTCTGGCCACAACAACTGTGGTTTCAGGCCATCAACCAGATGTCCTCCGAGGTCATGCACCTGCCTCAGTGCCCCGATCTTCTCTCTCTCCAACGAGACAGCATCCTGCACCACGACCTCTCCAGGCTCCACCTCTGTGCTTGGTTGATTCATCATTCACTACAAACTCACCTCCTGAGGTAGCTAACATCCTTCTCAACTCCCGCCGCCCCTCCACCAGAGCCTGCTACGCAGCCAAGTACAGACGTTTTTTGTTATAGCTCACCTCTCGGGCCGTGTCACCATCTTCCTTAAACATGTCTCACCTCTTCAAGTACTTGCTCCACCTGCAATCGTCAGGTCTCTCGTTACCCTCGATCACCTGGTGGCCCTATCCTCCTGTCTTCACGTTGACAATAAAGTCTCTTTTCTCTCACCCCATAGTGAGATCCTTCTGGAAGGGTCTCACCATTACCTTCCCATCCGTGTCCCTCCCGGCTCCCCAGTGGGACCTTAATCTCGTCTTGGCTAAACTCATGGGACCTCCCTTCGAGCCCATGGCATCCTGTACTATGGAGGATCTTACCATCAAGACGGCTTTTCTAGTCGCCATCACTTCTACCCATAGGGTGAGCGAGCTAATGGCACTGCGTGCCTCTCCTCCTTACATTCGCTTCTCCAAGGAGAAGGTCGATCTCCGCACAGATCCTGCCTTTCTCCCCAAGGTGGCTACTCCTTTCCACATCAACCAGACTATATTCCTCCCAGTCTTCTTCCCAAAGCCTCATTCCTCTGTTGCAGAACAGATTCTACACATTCTCGATGTTAAGAAGGCCCTTTCCTTCTACCTGGATAGGACCAAAAGTATCAGAGCCTCTGACGCTCTCTTCATTTCCTACGGTGGTCAGAGAGTTGGAGTCAAGATCTCTTCCCAATGTCTCTCGAAATGGCTCCTCCTTTGCATCCAGCGATGTTACCAACAGGCCGGCAAGGTACCGCCTTCACCGATCCGGGCACACTTCACTAGAGCGGTTGCCACTTCCTTGGCCAGCCTCCAGGGCATCCCAATCTCAGACCTCTGCAGGGCCACGATGTAGTCTTCACTCCACACGTTTACCAAGCACTACTGCTTAGATATGGCGGCTAGAGCAGACACAGCAGTTGGAATGGCAGTTCTCCATTCCCTCTTCTACTAACCTCGACTCCCCCTTGGAAAGGACCCAGAATTCCTTCCTCCAGCGTCTTCTCAGGATTGCCCTAGGGGTCCCGGGGGCAATCCTGAGAGCAGAGGTGGGAGTAGTTTCTCTGGGGGCAAGAGCCAAGCAGGCTTATGTGAGATTCTGGCTGTGGATATTGGCCAAGCGAGAGACAGCTCTCCCGCTTAAATGTCTGAGGGAGGAATTAACAGCTACGGGGATCCGCTCATACCCTTGGGTCCTCTATTTTTGGCAGATAATCAGGGAGCTAGGGTTCTCCTTCGAGTTCTTCCAGGGGAAGGGTCTCCGGGCCATCGAGGCTGAGATCACACAGAGAATCCAGGATACTGCTCGGCAGGAGGATCTAAGGAGGATCTCTAAGTGGAAAGTGTCACCGGGGCTGAAACAAGTTAAACTATCATTTGGGTTCGAGAAATTCCTAGATCTTCTCGAAAACCCAGGGCTGCGCCAGTGCTACACGAATCTGCGCTTCCACTTGGTCAATTCTGCAATTGTTGAGGGCAGGTATGGGCATATTCCCCTTGACCAACGCCTTTGCTCATGTAGTCTCCAGGAGGTTGACGCTATTGAGCACTTTCTGTTGCATTGTCCACAGCTCGCCGTACTAAGGACAACTTGGTTGGCCCTGCTGTCATTTGACAATGGTGGTGCCAACCGGGAATATGGTTACGAGGCACTTTTAAAGATGGCAGGTAGGGATGCAATTTTGGCTATTGCAGTCTTTGTCAGACTGGCAATTAAAAGGAGGGAATTAATTAAAACCAGGCAGGGTGAACTTACAGGCAAGGCATGCTAGTTTGGGATCGTTGAGTGGCTCGTTGAGAGTTTATTATGTATCTTGCCATCGAGTGCTGCTAGGTTGTTAAGGGTCCCAACCCTACTTGACTTAAATGCAATATGATGGTATAATTATGTACTTATGTATGTTTTGATTTTATGTTGTATTTGGTTTTCGGCCATGGCGAGAGCTAATTGCCGTAATAAACTTAACTAACTAACCTCGACTCCCACCACCTGGAGGTAGGTGCTACTGCTATTCACTCTCCCATTAGTGAGAATCGCGGAGATCCTCGAAGAAGAAATAAAGGTTACTTACCAGTAACTCTGTTCTTCGCGAGAGCTCTGCGTATTCTCATGACCCGCCCTCCTTCCCCTCTGTCTCGGAGGTACTTTGTCATTCTTCCAGACGGGTTGGAAGGAACTGAGGCGGTGAGGGCTCCTCTCCCCTTTATGTGGCCCCGTCATCGCGAGACTGTAAGCCCGTGATTTTCACGGGGTGAGAGGGAGGAGGGGCGGAGCCCTCACCATGTTCTAGTTCATTCCAGGAATCTGCCTGGAAACTGCTGACAACTAGGTCTCCGGTGACTGTGAAGCAGGAAGTGGATCCCATTAGTGAGAATACGCAGAGCTCTCTCGAAGAACAGAGTTACTGGTAAGTAATCTCTATTATCTTGGAGTAAGACACATTTCGTGCTCTTCTCTATTGTGATGAGGAAGAACCCATTTTGATGTTAAAAGTGAATCTTCTTATCCTCTCTGATTACACACGTTTCAAATGCCTGAAAGACACTGAGACAGCTGAAGATAAAGCAAATTTTGCAGGTGGCTTGGCGTAAGAAACAGCTGTTACCCTGGGTGCTTGCACACATTATCTGGGGAGGGGGACTTATGTGAGGGTAGTCATGTCTCTATTATCACAAGAATTAGCACACCTAGAAATGTGCTATTCCACTTTTCTCCCATGAGAACAGGTGAAAACTACAAGAGCTACGTCTGAGGACCCAGTCATGTGCAACTGTTTTCATGAGGGGAAAAGCAGAATAGCACATTTCTGCATGCTGTAATTCCCATGACAATGGAGACGTGAGTGCCCTCATTTAAGTTGTCCCCCACCCCCAGGTAACACGTGCAAATGCCCTCTGTTTCTATCGAGAGAGCCTATTTTGATGCTGAAACTGAATCTTTTTATCTTCTCTCTCTGATCACACTTTTCAAGTGCCTTGATTCCTAAACCTATCATAATTTGAGGTTAGTGGCTTTTTTCCAATCAGGAATGGAGTCTCGTATACTTGAAACATAGGCATCCGTGTCACTGCCTAAAACCAAAAGTTTTCCACTCAGAATTTGTTTACTACTTCTGCTTCAACCTAAAGTCCTGTTCCTACTTAGAACTTTCCCTTTTCACTCAGGATAATACCTCAACTACTGCTAACAGGTTCTTAGCATAATTTCAGACTTAAGACACCAGGCCTGTAAGCAGCTAAGTCAAACATTATACAGAATTATGCTTTGGGTGGTTTATACCTTTTAAGTCATCAAAGAAGAACATAAGCCCCATCTTCTTTCCCTTTAAGTCCCACCCCCTCACACACACACATACAGACAAGTATGCACTCATAGGCCATTTTTACACTGACCTGGGGAGTGGGGGTGTCGGCGCGGCGGGTGTAGGTGGGTGTGTGCCCACTTACACAGACACCCACCCATCTACCTACCAACACTCATCTCCACCCACAGAGCTTCCTCCGTTCTGTCGGAGGACTCGGTGGGTGGAGATGGGTGTGGGTCGGTGTGCGGCGGCTGTTGGTGGGTGTCCAGTGAGAATGCATGCATGCACAAACACCCACCGCGCACCCATCCCCCCACCTACCAGCGCTCGTTTACACTGATTGACCCCCCTCCTCGCTGCACACCCGCCCAAACACCAGAGGGCGGGGGGGCCGCCAAGTAAAAATTGCCATAACTGCTCACTGGCTGTGAGTGTTATGGGTATTAACAAACGAGATGATAGTCCGCTGCAGCCTGTGTTTTGGTCCATGCAACCCCACTCACATATTTAACGTGTCCCACCTAATAATGGGAAGCCCCCTGTGTGTGTTTCATGCACTTGCAGGCAGCCCTCACTTGCGATGCCAGAGAGAGTGGGAGGAAGTGGTTGCTCTCGGATGCTCTAGAATTTCTGCCCATGACTCTATGGTGCTGCTGGATTTGCCCGCATAATGGACCAGCATTCTCTGAGGCCCCACCGTGAATGGGGGCTGTAGGTCCAGTGGGTGGGGGCGAACACCTAATAAATGGGCAGGTGGGTAACCACCTGGTGGGGGCTAATGTGGGCTTGCATCTCGGTAACACCCTCTGTCTCTCACTCATGCCATCCAGTGGTGCAGAGGCAGCTATAGGGCCAGCAGTGCCCCAGTCACCTGACACACAAGGCTCCAGCATCTCTCACCTTCAAAAGTGTGGCATTGCCCACCATTGGCATGGCTGCAGTACTTTCTCATAAAAGTTAGTAGTCTTGCCTAAGGCAGGACAATTGGGAGGTATGCAAAGAAAAAATCAGCACCATCTTCAGCTCATAATCTTTCAGACCTAAATCAGCTCGTCAAGCTACCTATAGTATGAGGCTAGTCAATACAACAGTAGTATCTTTACCTGCTGCATCTTTTTGATGTCCACTTCTGGACTCTCCCCATCAAACCCCAAATTATTGGTTCAGCAACAAGGTCAGATTCTCCATCTGGACCTGGGTTCTCTCTATCTCTCCGCATGGATGATTTGCCCTTAGACAGCTTAATGGTCCATGATCTTTCCACTGAGGAACAATCGCCCTTTTTACATGGGCTGGGTGGGGGTGCGCCACAGACCGTGGGTGGGGGGAGGATTCTGACAGGGTGCACACCCATCCCCTACACATGGAGGCACCTCCGTTTTTTCCAGTGTCTCCATGTGTGGGGGATGCGTGTGCGTAGGAGCATGCACACCCACCCGCACAGGATTTACACAGCTGGCACTCACACTAGAACACCCAGATTTCTGGGTGTTCTAGCATGGGTGTCACCCATGTGAAAAGGGCCATTCTATCCTCTTACAAGTTAAGAAGCTTTCTTCCAGATGAACTTATTTTAAAAAATGGAAGAGATTTACTATGGGGGGCCCAAAACCAATACATTGGCCCATCCGTAGCTCCAGCACCTCTACAATTGGACTACACAATGCAGAGTGTTCCACTTATGTGGACTGTCTACCTTTTCTATAAAGGTCCAGGTATTGGCTCTTTCCATGTACATATGTTTCTTCATAAAGCTTTTCTTACCTATTTTCTCTTCCCTGCTAAAGAGACTTCTGAACAAGCTGAAGAACCCAGGTGCCTCATATTACATAGGGTCTCAAATTCAACCCAACAAAACTTAAGTTTCCACCTTTTGAGCCTTCATCAGATTACCTATTGTAACACTTAAGACGAAAAACAGCGTTTTTAATTTTTGTGTCCTCTGCCAAATGTGTCAGTGAGCTAGTTGCCCTCAAGTCTTTTCCTTATCTCATCTCTCATTAAAAATAAGATAGTTCTCTGTTCTCTACTACCTCATTTTTCTCTTTGTTCCAGGACATTACTGCCCCTGCATCCCGCCACCCCCACCCCCCAGGATAAGCCATGTATGCTAGATGTTAGCAGGGCCCTTGCATTTTATAGAAATAGAAACCAAACAGGAAAGATACAAAACTCTTCATTGTCTATAGGGATGAGACTCGAATTCTGCATGGGCTTACGTATTCCTCCTGAAACAAACCAATCCTGGAGTCAGATTCCCCACACCCAACTCAACAACGAGCTTCTTGTATGCTCATCTTCCATAAGCCCAACCTGAAAGTGTGCATTTGGAAGTTCTGCTTTAGAGTATTGTGTAGTAGCCCTTGGCAATGTAGTCCTGATTCTCTCTCTCTCTCACACACACACACACACACTCACACTCACACTCTCTCTCTCTCACACTCACACACACACACACACACACATCAGTGGGCTCCCTTCTATTCCTTCTGAACTTGAGAGAACACAACTGTGTGGCCTTTCTCTTCCTCCAGATCTTCACTGGAGAGGAACTTCTTGGATGGACAGAGCCACTTAATGAAGAAGATAAGGTTGATTAGCAGAAATCATCTTTGAGATGTGCTCTCTGCATTCCCAGTGCATGCCGTCCTTCCCATCTATATCCGTGTCCTATTACGAGGTCATGGGAGTTTGAACTAGGGTTAGAAGAAACTGAGAAGGTGCAGCTTCTCCCATTTATATAACTTGCTTTAGTACAAGTGGTCAGCCTTGTAGCTGATTAATGGGGTCAGGAGTTCTCCAGTTCTGTACTGCTTCAGAGAAAGTTCCCAAAGCCTGCTTGTTACACATGCATCTTCACCCCATTGGTGTGAATGGACACAACATATCTTGAAGTTACCAAAAATAACCTCTCTTAATTATTTGGAGCCCTATATTATTTAAGAAGTGAATACCTATACAGTATATTGACATGGAAGAACAATCAGTGTCACTGCTCGGTCCTATCATTCTTTTTGAGCATTGTGGCTGAACAGTCCTGCATCTAAAAAAGTTGCTCACCCACCACCTGATACTTTTGGAGCTCTGTGTGTGATGTGAAAACATTTTTTTGTTATATCAGTTTGAATTTATAATAAGTAGTGAAAAAAACAAAACTGTTTTCCATTACTCCATGATTTGTTTATATTTTTCCAGGATTTCCGTGGGCTGTGTTTCTTAAATTATTTCTTAGCGGTACAGAATGGTGTTAGATTTTGAACATCATTTGCCAAGATGCTAGCATTTTGTTCAACAAAAGACATTTTGGATCCTGTGAGAATTCTGTTGAACCAGTATTTTTGTTTTCTTTTATGCACAGGAAAGAACACAGCAGGCACTGTTTGCTCTTGCCTCATCAAGTGGAGTAGATTTTTTTCTGCCAAAACCATAAAAAAAGGTTGTTTGTTTGCTTGAGGTTTTTTTCCAGCCTTGCAAGTTTTTACTTTAATGATAGTCATCACCATAATTTAAATGTATTGGTGCTAATGCCCAAATGCAGCTGAGCACTTGGGTGCAATATAACTTAAACGCAAATTACAAAAACTAGGGCAACATGCCCAACTAAATCCCTAGAGCTGGAAGCACAATCAGACTTATGTGATTGCCTGAAGATCAGAATATAAAATACTTTACAGAGCAATCAGTCCAAACAGTTTTGACTTCATTTAATTGTTCGGTTGGTAACGTATACTTCCTGTGTTGAAAAGATGGGCTGCCAAGTGCTTGTGTTTCTTTTCTGCTATATTATATGTTATTGTTATGTCTGACCAACTTTGGTTCTGCATGCTTGGAAATTGTTACTACATAAATGTTCTATGGGCCTTTTTACACAAATGGAGATGGGTGGGGGATGGGTGTTTTGCCACAGTGGGTGGAGGTGATGGTTTACACGGACACACACCCATCTCCACCCATGGAGCCTCCTCCGGTTTTCTGGAGGGCTTGGTGGGTAGAGGTGGCTGTTGCACAGGAGCTCGCATGCACCCCCACCCATCCTGCTCGATGTTCACATGGGCGAACACCAAGCAGACACCCATCCCCACCCCCATTGCTGGCTATATACACGGATGCCTCCCCCCCACCCCCATCTCCGATTTTAAAAAGTGCATATTCTCATTTTGTATGCTTTGTTACAAATTCAGAAAAATAAGAGTTTTTGCAGATGTAGTTTGATATTTTTCAAATAAATTATTGAATAATCCATTTGTTCTAAATTATCATAAATATTTACCAGCCCAGGGAAAAAACTACATGGCTACCCTGCCTGTATTAGCTAATGTAAGTTTGTGTGTTGTCACCAAAGAAAATAAATCTGCTGCCGCCTGGAATGAACGAGTAAAGAGGAAATGCTGCTGATAGTTTAAACAGAGGTTAAAGATACTGAAAGACTTTTGCTGTTTTCTCCTCTGGCCCATGGCCAAGTCACAGCCCAGGCTAAGCACTGCCACAGGCTGCAGCCATGGTACGGCAGCCCAAAATGAGGTAAAGTGGACCATCACATTTTGACGGACTGCCTACACTTACCTCGCCTGGGTCCACGGTGCTTGCGGGCAGCCATGGCAGCTTCATAGGCTGCGGTGGCCACCCGGGACGGGGCAGACAGCTCTAAGCAGTGCGGGGGCAGGGTGGGTCCACCCTTCCCTCTCCCCTGCCAGCCGCTGTCATGTTTGTTCGATAGCTGTGCTAAATCCTACCTGCCAGAGTGAGGGCCCTCACTCCGGGCACAGTTAAAGCTACCGTCACGTGTAAAAACACCCTTGCTCTGTTTCTTCTTCTCACCACCCACCTGTTTGCTCAGTCCACCCTGTGGAGAAACCCTCCTGGCTAGGTTGCCCCTTAGGTTCCTTTCCGACTTAAGACAAGGGACTGTCAGACCATATAAGGAAAACCCAGTATCCAGACCATATAAGGAGATGCGCTCACCTTAGCCCATCTGACTGACCATACCTTACATACCTTACCAAAGAAGGAACCCTAGGTCAGATAACCTAACTGACTGGCCACCTTGGACAGAGTCACCTGTGGCTGTGAGCCAATAGCTGAGACACTAATGTTGCCCTTTAAAAGAAGGCTAGTATATTTCCAGAGACACAGACCTCATGGCCAGCTGGTAGCTGTGCTGGACTAACTTGCAACACTCAGCTTTCTCCATCCAGCTGGGAAAGAACCAAACCCTGCATAGCTAGACATCCATGCTTACCATTGCAAAGAAAGATACTGTGAGTCATTCCTTCTATGCAGAGAAGCAGGGTTAGGGACCGTTTAGTCTTAGACACACTCTAAACGGGTTACCATATACCTGCTTGTAGTTGCCTGTATTTGCTCATGAGTTCAACACCCTTTTCCTACCTTTTTGTATTCTTATAATTTGGTTAACTTAGCCAGTAAAAATTATAAATCTTGTTCTCTAATCAAGAGTGCCTGGTGCGTGTGCTGTGACCCAAAACGCTTCCCAAGTTTGGCTTACTCTGGGAAAGCAATCTCTAATAAGGAGCAGGGTTTGGGCTTTCAGAGCAGCCCTTAACCCCGGAAGCTCATAGCTCTGGTGGTGGCGGCGGCAAAACCCAAGTGTTATGGTGATGGGTACGCAGTGAGGGAGGGGGCTAGGAGTAGAGCACACACACACACCACTGGACCCATTACGCCACCCACCCACCTGGGTTGCACTTTATATGTGCTCCAGTAGCATTAATACATAGTAGACAGGGCTTCTGGAAAACAGGGAGGCCTGTGGTCAAAGACACCCCCAAGTAGAAAGGCCATGAAAATGTCAGTTGTAGCTCCCTGGTATTTACAGAACAGATCTCAATAATCTACACAACTCCTGGATAAGCTGGCAGGTGCTAGTTTGAAAACCTTAAATAATCCATAGGTACAAGAAACTATCAAGGGTGGGACTGCACTGAAGCAAAACCTTATCACTGCACTTACTTTACTGTTGTTCCTCTGTTTTCATTTCTGTGGTTATGCTTGTTGGAGGGATTAATCTGTAGAGACGGCCAAAGGTGGAGTCCAAGGAGCCACAGTAGATAGAGACAAAGGATTATTAAAGGAAAGGATAAAAGGTACAAGATGAGACCTCTGGTTAGCTACAAAACAAGAGTACATTGTTGAGGCCAGAGGTCTGAGACACAAAGGTTCAGGGGAGTGCTTATTGGAAAAAATCCCTGAGTGAAGATGTCGGTCGCAACTAGATATCAATGTTATATCCAGTTTCTTGGTAATTGCAGCATATGTTCCGTGTATACATTTCCATCATCATCAGTTCCATATCTACACAACCAACATTTGTTAACACATTGTGGCAGAGTAAAGCCACAGAGGGTTGGGAGCCCTTTAACACAGTTAGTGCCAGTCTAGTAGAGGCATGAGCAGCGCTGCAGGTGCACCAAGGGAGAGCAGAGGAGTGTGCCTAATTGGGTTTGCACCTGGGAAAGGGTGTGACTCAGGCCAGCCCCGGGAAGCAGGTCAGTCTGGTGAAGGCTGATGATGAAGCAGGAGCCAGAGGGTGAGGGAGCTCTGTTCTAAGTCCAGGATTGGGACTTGAAGGCTCTTGTTGCTGTAAAGAGATAGACTTATGAGAGACTGCTGGGGAAGCAGGTAAAAGGGGCTGGGAGCCCTTAGAGGCAAACTGGGGTTGCCTGACTCTAAAGCCTGCTGAAAGCAGAGGGACAAGCAGACGGGCTGCCTGGCCTGAGAGAGACTATGATGGAGATGGATTGAATAAAATATTGTTGTTGCTAATTCCCTGAGTGAGACTGCTGCTTGGACCCTGACCCTGCCTGACTTACTGTTGACAAGTCTTCACCTTGTTATACACCTAGTTATAAACAAAAGGCTTTCTTCTTGTACATAATACTACAACACATTCTGTAGACTGTGAGTAGGAGAGCCTTGGAGGAAGGATGACCATTTGGCTTCAGGTCTTACCTAGTTCATTTGGCCTTGTACCGGTTAAAATGTGTTTTTCTGTGAGGCCCTGTTTGGAATCTGTCTGGCGTGGCTGTACAAGCGTCTTGGGTTTAATCCTTTCTATTCCTACAATGTCTAAGCCAACTGGTGTTCATTTTTTTATGGAACGTTACATGGAACATGATAGCAAGTGTTTTAATAAAGCTCAAGTGTACAATATCTGTGGAGTAGGCACTTTCCTCTAATTTTGTGGATCAAAAAGTGATCTGGTTTGGCTGGTGGATCTCTTTCAAACTTATACTGCTTATTAGTCATAATTGTATTTTCTTCCTCTTGTTTACAAATTATATTCTAGACCCTCATTCATCAAAGCATATAAGCATAGGCATGGCGTATGGGTAGTTCTGCTGAAACAGTTGGCAGTCCTTTGCTGTAATGAGGCCCATATGCTTACAAGTAATTTTACAGATGCTTATACTTAACAATTATTCTCCCAAATAGAATGAATAATTGGGAGTATTGAATGCATTGCAGGGATGCGACTGCAATATGTTGAAATTTGCCAAAGACCACCAGGCTTTTCAGATAGGTAACATGGAAGGAGAACGAAAACTTCCGTTTTAGCAGGGCAGAGTGAGGGATTGTACAACACGAATGACAGATGAAATAAGTCTTGTATAAACTAAAGATGCTAAAGCACCTTAGGAAAAGATTCTCAAAAGCACAGTCTCAGAGAGGCAAGAAACTACTTTCTCCCCCTGCTGCAGACAGTCCTCCAGATGAGTCGTGCCTCCTCTTGACCGACGGGGTAGAAGATAAGAAGATGATCTGGACATGCCTCCTGAGCTACTCCTGCTCTTATCGCCAGTCTGTTCTGCCTCAGACAGGCAGGGCGCGTTTATCTTCGCTCCATCGGGCGCAATTTGGACTTTTGAAGGGCATTCCCAGTCCGGAGACAGAATAGACTGGGGGCTCTTAACGGGGCCTTAAGGGCGACTTCTTGCCGAGTTCCTGGAACCAGCACTAAGTCCCTGGCCAGCTCTCTGGCAGTCGCCTGTGAGCAGGAAGCCGGTGCCAGGACCTGAGGACTCCCTGTTGAGGCCGCGCCTCAGTGAACCCGTCCGAAATGGACTCTTGTGGGGACAGTGAGTCCGTTCCGCCAGTCGTCCCCTCTCCCCCCACCCATCTCTCTTGTGAAGGTGGCACACCCAGCTTCTCTTCTCCCTCGCAGCTGCGGAGGGAGAGAGTGACAGGATCATGGATCCTATCCTCAGACCTGAGGTAGGTCCTTTCCGTCTATGGGGGGGTAGCAGTGGCAGTATATAGGAGTGATCCTGTGCCACAGTGTCCCTCTCCCCCTTTTTTCCTCTCATCCTCCCTGGGTCCTCCAATTTTTCTGTACGTCTTGTCTCCTCTAGGCTTCCTCACAGGGAGACCTGGCCTCTACAGGCTTACCAACCCCAGCTGAGATGCCATTCAACCAGTCAGACCACTTAATTGCCCTTAATCATACTATGGGCAAAATGCTGGACTCCCTGACCTGGCTTTGTGATAGACAGGGCAGATCAAAGAGAAAGGATCCCAGGGAAAAAGATACGGCTCCTAGGGCAAAGAAGTTTTAAATGGCGGGAAACCCTCTTTGTCCAGCAGGTGGCGCTGTAACCCGCATGTTGGAATCCCCTCAGCCTTCAGACAGCTCTGCTGAGGAAGGGGGGAGGGGCGAGCTGGCCACTGATTACCTCAGTTTTCGTTCAGACTCAGAGGCTGACTCTACGCCCCAGGAGTCCGATTTGGAGGAGGGAGAGTGACAGGAGTCCCTGGCCAATCCTAGAGACCAGGACAGACAGTTCCCCTCTCAGTTTAGGGAGCAACTTCTGTCTCAAGTCGTAAAAACTCTCCACCTGCACGAAAATCCTAAGGGATTCCTCAGACTCTGGGGAGGAGGATGACAGACCTAATCCCCTCTGTTCAAGCTAGGATAAAGGCTTTCCCCTCAACATAGCCTTTGAAATATTGGTTCTGTCGGAGTGGAAGTCTCCAGGAAGGGTTTTTTAAATAACCGAAGCCCAGGAGGCGCTCTATTCTTTTTCTAGAAAAAAGGAGGGTTTGTTTAAAAACCCAAAGGTGAATGCAGCTGCTGCCTCCCTAGTGAGGAAAACTGTTTCCTACTGAAGGGGACTGTTTCCTTAAGGACCCAATGGATAGGGCCATAGATGGGGTCCTGAGGAAGGTTCTGGATTCCACTGCGGCCTCCCTTAGAATAAACATCCTTTCCTCTTATGTTGCCAGAGCTATGATGTCCTGGATGCAGGAGCTGCAGTCCTCAGACATTTTGGACAAGAAGGCTAAGGTTCTCTCCTCTCGCGTCATGTTGGCGGTTGCTCTTTTGACGGATGCCACCACAGACTCTCTCTCCTGGTCGGCCCATTCCGTTGCTCACACCATAGTGGCAAGGAGAAGAGTTTGGCTACATTCCTGGCAGGGAGACCCCACGGCCAGAAACCTGCTAGTAGAGGGCCCTATAAAAGGTTTAAATTATTTGGATCTTCTTTAGACAAGGTACTGGCTGATGCCACTGATAAAACTAAGACCCAAACCCTCCAACAACTTGGTACAAAAAGAAGATCCTTTTACGCCCCAACCTTTAAGTATGGCGGCCCTTCCTCCTTTCCCATCAAACAAGAGAGACTCTAGGCAGCCTTTTCATTTCAGAGGGCAGAGGCAGCGTGGTGCTGGGAAATTCAAGCCAAAAGAACCCATTCCCAGTCAGTCCAACAAACAGGCATGACTGGCAGGGGGACGTGGAGATAGGGGGCAGGCTCCAAGCTTTCTCAGCCGTTTGGGAAACGTCAATCTCAGATGCCTGGGTATTGCAACTGATTCGCCAAGGCTACTCAATAGAATTTCAAGGGTTCCCCAAGGAAAGGGGGAACCCTTGTCTTCCCCAGTCTCCAAGGGCCCCCACAAGTACCTCGCCATGTCCACAGAGCTTCACAGGATATGATCCCTAGGGACCGTAGAGAGGGTTCCTCCTGTAGAAGTCGGCTTTGGCCTATACTCGATAATCTTTCTAGTGGCCAAAAAGTCCGGCCAATGGAGGGCCGTTCTGGATTTGAAAACTCTAAACAAATGGGTCAGGACCCAGAAATTCAAGAAGGAGATGGTGAAATCCATCTGCCAGAGCCTGGTGCTGAGGAATGGATGGCCTCCTTCGACTTGAAGGAGGCCTATTTGCACATCCCAGTTCTTCCAGTGCACAGGAAATGGTTTCATTTCCATTACGACCAGAGTCATTGACAGTACAAGACCCTCCCATTCAGTCTCTCCTTGTCCCCTCGTACCTTCTCCAAGACTCATCACGCTCATAACAAATCTGCATAGGAAGGGGATCCATATTTACCCTTATCTAGACCTCCTGGTCTGGGCTCCTTCCCAGGAGAAAACGTCTGAGGATGTTACTAGGGTGATACAATACCTAAATCACCACAGCTTTATAGTGAACGTCCTCAAGAGCCGAATGGTTCCCTGCCGCAGAATAGAGCATCTGGGGGTGGTGATAGATACTTCTTTAGGCGCCGTCTTCATTCCCCCCAAAAGGCAGGAAAAGATCCTCTCTCTGATCTACTTACTGAGAGCCAGCCAGTGGTTGAGGCTAAAAACTCTGGTGGGGCTTCTGGATCTCCTGGTATCGTGCTCCCAGCAACTCCAGTGGGCCCGATTCAACCTCAGACCCTTGCAGCAGCTGCTCAGGCCCTTTCAAAGAGAGCTCACGAGGGGGTACAATCCATGGGTAAGCATTCCAAACTACCTAAAAGCCTCCATGTCCTGGTGGTTAGAAAAGGAAAGATTGGGGGGCCAATGAGCATGCGTGACGCTGATCCTGAGCTCCTCCGGCACACCCGCTACCGCACTGAATAAAAGAAGAAAAAAACGCAGATAAGCAAAAAACAATAAAAGGATTAGCAAGGGGAACGCCTGGGGCATGAGCCCAGCAAAAAAAGAGAACGAAAAATGGCTGCTCCCCTGATACTGGCAGCAAAAACAATCAACAGAGGCAGCTCAAACAGAAGCAAGGGTGAGTGAAACAATGGCGGCCACGCCCCTCCCTAAAGCCTCAGAAAATGCAGAGCTAGATGACCAAGCCACAATGAACTCTATACTAAAAGAAATAAAAGCAGCAAGGGCAGAAGCCCAAAAAGATAAGGCAGAAGTCCTGGACAAAATCAATAAAGTTAACACCACAGTAGAAGAAGGAAATAAAAAATTAGAAATTATAAACAAAAGAATGGACCAGGCAGAAGAAAGAATTTCCAGCCTAGAAGACCAGGCACTGAACTCAGACAGTGACCTGACAAAAATAAAAGAAACCATGAATATGCTCAAACACAAATGCGAGGATCTGGAAAACAGATCCAGAAGAAACAACCTACGCTTCATGGGCATTAAAGAAGGCAGCGAAGGGGGGGGAATGCATGAACTATTAATGCAAATATTTCAAGAAAACTTCCCAGACCAACCCCAGCTGCACAATATAGAAACAGAAAGAGCTCACAGAACCCTAAGACCTAAGCCAAAAGACACTGATCCTCCTAGAGCTATTATAGTGAAATTTTTAAAATATAAAGACAAAGAAGCCCTGCTTGCTGCATACAGAAAAAAAAAGCAACCATTGGAATTTCAAGGAAACAAAATCAGACTACAAGCAGACTACGCCCAAGATACAATGATAAAAAGAAAGGCTTGGTCAAAATACTACACAGAATTAAACGAGAGAGGACTAAAACCACAACTATGGCATCCAGCTAAACTCACAATCCTGGTAAACAACAGAAGAAAAATCTTTGAAGATACAGCAGATCTAGAAATCTTCCTACAAAGATACAGACCAGACCAAAGACCTCAAGATGAACTCAGATGAGAGACTATCATAGAATATACCGAGTAAAGTATGTATTGTACAAAATGTTTGAACCAAGGTATATAGTACAAAATGCTTATATCAATATACTTTATTAGCGCAAATAATAACAACCAAAAAAAAAAAGCCGGGGAGATGGAGGGAAATGGGAGAAACAAAACAAACAAGTAACCCCCCAACGCTCCTCAATGATATGGGGGAAAAAATGGAAATTAAGAATTCCAACAGGCATAATATGCCAAAGAACAAATGGTTATTGTATATATTAGTTAATATGTTATTGTTGTTAAGGTTAATTGTTTTATATGTAAGTTTGTCAAGGGAAAAACTCAAACACAGATACATACAACAAGTAATCCACACACAGGCATTCATTAAAAAACAATATGAGATAACCCCAAAAGGGAAAAAAGCAGAACAAAAAAACCCACAAACACTCAAATGGCAGTAACACTAAAGAAAACTCAAGCAATAAAACTCCTCTCACTAAATGTCAAAGGCCTAAACCACCCTGTTAAAAGAAAGAAAGTAACAGAATTCATCATAGAACAGGGAATAGGATTTTTTTTTATACAAGAAACACACCTGATTCAAAAAGACCTAGGAAAATTTACATTTAGAGGGATGAAAGAAACATATGCCTCATGTGGAAAGAAAAAGAAAGCTGGGGTCCTTATAGGATTCACAACCTCAACAGAATTTATATTAACAGATTAAAAAAAAGACAGAGAAGGCAGATTCTTCTTATTAAAAGGTACAATTAGAAACTAAGCAGTAACATTAGTCAACCTATATGCCCCAAATGAAAACACACATCAATTTTTTCAAAAATACATACCCCTAATAAATCAACTAACAGAAGGAACACTGATCATTCAAGGAGATTTCAACTCCCCACTAACAGCCCTAGATCATTCTACCAGAACACAACTCACACGTACTCAAAAACTCATAGCAACAATATTAGCACAACATGATCTAATAGACGCATGGAGGTGCTTAAACCCAACATCAAGAAATTACACATTCCACTCAAACAAGCACAATACATATACAAAAATAGACCACATAATATTAGAAAAAGACACCTTACACAGATGCATAAACAGTGAAATAATCCCAGTTACATTTACAGACCACAACGCATTAATTACATCCTACAACTGGAACACACACACACAACAAGAAAACCAGAACTGGCAACTAGATAGAGGAATACTCAACAATGAATGGGTAAAAATCCAAATAGAAGAAAACTTAAAAGAATACTTTGATACAAATATAGGATCAGTCCAATCCCCCCAAATCTTATGGGAAGCAATGAAAGCAGTAATTAGGGGCAAAATTATAGCTATAAAAGCAAAAATAAATAAACAAAGAAAAGAAAGAAATAAAGCCCTTATTACACAATTAAACTACCTACACACAGAAAATAGTAAACACCCATCTAAAAAAACCCAATTAGAAATACAAAAAATTAGCAGCGAAATAGACACAATAGAAACACAAAGAATAACACAACAATTAAGGAAAATTAAAAGCTTTTATTTTCAAAATTGTAACAAACCAGGAAAGGTGCTGGCACAATTAACAAAAAGCAAAAGGAAAAAAACAGCGATACCCACAATAAAACTCCAAAATGGTAGCAAAACAACAAAACAACAAGAAATACAAAAGGCATTCGTAGAATTCTACCAAACGCTGTATACATCTTCAAACCCCGAACCTGAAAAAATAAAAGAATTCATTAACAAATATAAAATACCAAAATTTAACATAGATCAATTAAAATATCTTAATGCCCCAATAACAGCCAAAGAAATCAAACAAACCATTAAAGAACTCAAAAGGAATAAAGCAAGCGGACCAGATGGGATACCCGCAGAATTCTATAAAACATTTAACAAAATAATCATACCACATTTAACAAACACATGCAACGACATCATACGCACCCAAAAAATGCCAACAACATTTTATGACGCAGTCATAACATTAATCCCAAAACCAGACAGAGATAGTGAAGAATGCAGCAACTACAGACCAATATCATTATTAAACACAGATTACAAAATATTCACGAAAACACTAGCAAACAGATTGGCAGCAATAATAGGAGAAGTTATCCATACAGACCAAACGGGATTCATCCCGAATAGACTGGGAATAGACAACATAAGAAAAGCAGTCAATTTAATATACGCAACCCAGAAAACAGAAACGCCAGCATTGATCCTGGCAGCAGATGCGGAGAAGGCCTTTGACAGGGCGGAGCCGGAATGTTTATATAAAATAATGGAACAAATGGGAATAAAAGGCAACTTCCTTAAAGCAATCAAAGCTATCAATCTAGCCCCAAAATCCTGAATATTAATAAATGGAAAATTATCAGAACCATTCCCCTTAACAAGAGGAACAAGACAAGGCTGCCCACTGTCCCCATTACTATTTAACATCACACTAGAACTATTAGCATGCGCCATAAGACAGGACCAAGAAATCACAGGAATACAAATAAACCAAACACAACACAAACTATCCCTATTCGCGGACGATATGCTAATATACATGACCAACCCACACAAAACTGTACCAAAAACACTCACCCTTATAAATGAATTCAGTAAAATATCGGGATACAAAATAAACCCTCAAAAATCACAAGCATTAATTCTCGTAAAAGATAAAAAAGAGGCCCAAAAAATCGCAAATCAAGCACCATTTGCAATAGCGGAAACACAATTTAAATACTTAGGGGTAAATATAACAAAAGACCACACTAAATTGTATAAAGCAAACTTCCCACACATATTAAATCAAATTAAAAATGAAATTTCCACATGGCAAAAATTTAAAACTTCATGGTTAGGAAGTATAAATTTATTTAAAATGATAGCACTACCTAAAATCCTTTACAAAGCAATGGCATTACCAGTGCAACTACCATCGAAATTCATTAAACAATGCGAAAGAACCATGATGGAAGCAGTATGGAAAGGCAAAAAACACAGAATCAATAAACAAACATTAATCAGGAGTAAAGAGAAAGGAGGAGTCAACCTACCAGATATACGAACATACATCAAAGCAGCAACACTACGAACACTGAGATACTGGTATCACCCAACAAAAAACACAACCTGGGTAGAAATAGAAAAAGAATTACTAGGAAACATAAACTTGAGAGAGATAATAACAAACAAAAACAAAACAAAAATGAAAAAGATAACAGACCATCCATTCGCAAACACAGCTATACAACACTGGCACAAAACACAAAAAAACCTAAAAATATCATTAGAAGAATCACCCTACACACCAATAACCACACAAACACTAGACAAAGACAACATAGCAAAAGAATTAAGAAAACTATTAAGCAAACACGATATACATAGAGCAGAACAATTATTTAAAAATGCACAATTCCTAACAATACAAGAATTACAACAACTAACAAAAACAAAAATAGATACGCTACAATATTTACAAATAAAGAACATATTTACAGACAGAAGTAAAATACAACAATACTCAAGAAAACCCACCCAAATAGAAAAAACATTGTTAAGTCATTCCACAAATAAAGGGTTAATAGCAAGAATATATAGAGCACTGATCGAGGCCGAATCCAACAATCCAAATTCTTACATTAAAAAATGGGAACAAGAACTGGGAAAAAATTTTGACGATAAACAAATAGAAACAATAGGAAAACAAATGCACAATTGTGCGAGTTCATTAGAAATCAAAGAAACACAAATCAAAGTAACTCTCAGATACTACCTAACTCCAACACAATTTTAAAAAATAGATGGTACGGGCCTCGATCGGTGCTGGAGAAACTGCGGAGAACAAGGTACATACCTGCATTGTTGGTGGTATTGCCCCAAAGTCCAATACTTATGGAATATAATTTGGTCAAAGATGAAGAAGGCGACAGGTCTCATCATACCATTTCGTCCAGAAACAGCACTGCTGGGACTATACCCTGACATCCCACTCATGAATCATCACCGTGAAACTTGTACATTAATGACATTAGCAGGACTCAACATTATAGCCAGAAGTTGGAAAACAGCAAAAAACTTGACAGAAAATGAATGGACAAAAAGACTCTGGTACATGTACACAATGGAAAAGATAGCATCAACCCAAGAAAATAAAGCAAAGAACTGTACTACCAGATGGTTTACATGCATTGAAAGCATACAAGGATATACAGTAGAAGAAGAAACGAAGTCGTACCTGGTGGACTACAGTATATAAAAGAACATTATAGACACCTTGACAACAATTGTTAATATATGTTAATATTTGTTACATTATGTAATAGATATGAACATGTTTATTATTTAATAAAAAAATAAAATAAAAAAAAATAAAAAGAAAAGGAAAGATTCTCAAGAGGTGTTACCCTGGTGGAGCCCCTCAGGAGGATCCTCACCTCGAATGCTAGCTTAACAGGCTGAGGAGCTCATCTGGAGGACCGCTTAGCCCAGGGCCTCTAGTCCAGGACGACCAGGAGTATCAACTTTCTAGAACTGAGAGCTATCCGCCTCGCTCTACAGTACTTCTCACCAGTCCTTCTCCATTCTCACGTGCTTGTCTACACAGACAATACGATGGCGAAAGCCTATGTGAACCATCAAGGAGACTCGAGGTCCCCTGCCCTCTAGGCCGAGGCCAAGAGACTTCTGAACTGGGCTCAATCCCACCTGCTGTCTTTAAAGGCGCTGCACATAAAGGGCACAGACAATTATCATGCAGATTGGTTGAGCAGGAGGGAGGTAGATCCCCACGAGTGGTCCCTGAACAGGGAGGTGTTCAGAAAGCTGGTCCTGTCCTTTGGCTTTCCGGTGATAGACCTATTTGCCCGCCCCGAGAACGTGCAAGTAGACCTTTTAATGACGCGTTCTCGCTGCTGGGGAGCTGCAAAGACAAATGCCCTGAACCAGAGCTGGCCTGCGGACCTTCTGTACGCCTTTCTGCCCTTTCCCCTGATTGCAAGAACAGTGGCAAAAATATAGAGAGAGAAGGCCCAGATTATATTGGTGGCTCCATGGTGGCCGAGACGTCCTTGGTTCTCGGACCTCATGGAACTGAGCGTACAAGACCCCTATTCTCTTCTGCCCAGACATGACTTACTATGCCAGAGCCCCTTGTTCCATGAGGGCGCAAGTTCTCTGAATTTGACAGCCTGGAGGTTGAGTGCCTAGCCCTTGCTTGAAACGGTTATTCGGAGGCAGTCCTTAAGTCACTCCTGGCCTGTACGAGACTGGCTACCAGGCACTCCTACAGGGCAACCTGGAAGTTTTTTTCGCTATGGGCAGTGGCTAGGGGTCAGGACCCCTGTAAGGCCTCAATTCCTCAAATTTTAGAGTTCCTTCAAGCGGGCTTGGACAAGGGCCCCGGGTATAACACCATAGCTCGACAAGCGGCAGCTCTAAACTCGGTGCTGCATGCTATATCCAACAAGAATTTCTCAGCACACAGACACGTCCATCAATTTCTAAAGGCAGCATGACACCTCTCTCCTCCGGTGGTCCATAGGTGCCCGCCCTGGGATTTGAACCTGGTCCTTGACGCTCTGACCAAATCCCTCTTTGAACCCCTTCATCGGGTATCTCTGTATATGCTATCCATAAAGGTGGCATTCTTGACTGCAAGAACGTCAGCTGGGAGAATGTCCAAGTTGGGTGCTCTGTCAATGGAGGAAAATTTCTGTTTTCCATAATCAATCCATAATCAATCGGTCACCCTCAGATTAGATCAGATTAGAAGTGTAATTCTCTCTTCCACAGATCCCAGGAACTGGTGCTTCCTTTCTTCTGCCCAAAGCCAGTGCACGCAAAGGAGAAGCTGTGGCACACCCTGGACGTCCGTCAGGCATTAAAAATTGACCCCTCTCGAACTCAAAGCTTTAGGAAGTCCACAGCCCTTTTTGTTAATCTGTGGGCAAACCTAATTGGTACCAAGGCTTCTAAGACCTTGATAATGAAATGAGTTAAACAGGCGATAATCGAGGCATATAAGGCAAAGGGAAAGTCTCCCCCCTTGCAAATTTGGCCTCACTCTGTGTGGGGGGCATCCACTTCATATGCCTTTGAGGCGAGAGCCTCGTATGGCGAGATTTGTAGAGCCGCGACCTGGGCCTCTATCCGTACCTTTTGTCAAGCATTATAAGATCAACGCCTACTAATTGGCGGACACAGCCTTTGGTGGAAGGGTTCTACAGGCGGTGTTAGATACCTCTGGCACTGTTTGTTCCCACTGCTTGGGTATGGCCCATCCAGAGGACTGTCTGCAGCAGGGGGAGAAAAGAGAATTGGTCACCTACCTGGGTGAATTATTTTCTTCTCCTGCTATGCAGGCAGTCCTCCGGGCCCTCCCAAGCAAACAGCAACTTTTAGCAAGTTTGGGGGGGTGTTTTTTATTTGACAATCTCTATCTCCTGATGTCCCACATAAATAGCTGGTTCATTTGTGCCTTATCTCTTCCCTGGTTTCAGAGGTTTTTTGCTGTTGGTGTTTTTCTCAAAGTTCAGGGTTAGGTCTGGTTTCTAAGTCTACACAAGCCGGTCCTCTACTTTGGGACTCCCTGGTGATAAGAGCAGGGGTAGCTCAGGAGGCATGTCCAGATCGTCTTATTATCTTCTGTCCCCTGTTGGTCAAGAGGAGGAGTTAACCATCCGGAGGACTGTCTGCATAGCAGGAGAAGAAAAGAATTCACCGAGGTAGGTGACCAATTCTCTTTTTCAGCAGGGGGCAGCAGTGAAACAGCAAAGGAACCATTTTTAAACAGAGTAGTCATTACCAGTGGATCCACAAATTCACAAAATGGTGCCTCTACTCATGCTTGGGAGGAGAAGGAAAGCAGCAGTGCATCATGCAAGCACAGAGCAAGCAAAACAAACCAGAAATCAGATCTTAGGCCATTGACCCCACAGTATTAGCACTGCACATCATGAAAACAGCAGCATGGAATTTCACTTGTCCCAAAAGAGAAAACATGCTGCACACAGTTCTGTTGCAATGTAAGGTGTCTGAGCTGCTACAATGAACCTTCCTGCAAGGACTACTAATTAGTGAACTAACCTGTGGCATGGCCTTCTCACAGACAAGCCTACAACATCCCATGCCCAGACTTCAAAAGGGCAGGCCAGGGCCATTTTCAAATGCAGAGAATGTCACAGCAAAGATTGGAAACCTTTTCCATCAAAGCCCCTAGATCCCCCCACCGAACACAGAGAAAGCAGACAATTCAGGCTGGAAAACAGCAAAGAAAGGGAACACCACTGACTTCAACAAACCACTTTGTGGCGGTTCCAGCTCCACAATATGGCCACTGTCTTTTTTGCACATACTTTGGGCCTGGGAGAGCAGAGGAGGGAAACCAGCAGTACATCCCTTGCAGCATGCGTTGCAACTAGCACAGATCATACCAAGCTAGAGGCCAAATATTCAGCTGCTCACCTCAGAACATCTACTTGATATTCTAGGTCAGCAACTCAATATTTGGCTTCAACCAGCCCATAGACACAAGACACATCAATCTTAGTTAGGAAAATGCAATAGTGGTTTCCAAGTGAGAAAGAAAAACCCAAGTTGTTCACACTACTAGTAGTATCTATCTCTGCAACAATAGCTTTTACTTTATTAAAGGTTATTGCAGTGCAGATATATTACTACTAGTGTGAACATAGGATATTTTTAGCACTTGGAAACCACTATTGCATTACCTAATGGAAATGGCTGAAAACCTATTTCTGCTACTACTAGTAGCAGAAGTCGTTATGGTTTTTAAGTCTATTCTTTCAAGTTAGAGTACACCACACAGCAGCAAGTTCAACTTTACTCAATTAAAAATGAAGAATTAATGTCTTGAGGCAGCTGACAGCACAATCATATTTATTTATTTATTTCAATTTTATCCCGCACCCACCTGCTCACAGAGCAGCTCAGGGCAGCTTACAACATACACACAATCAACAATTAAAATTCTGAATTAAAACATACTATTACAATTTAAAAATTAATTTAAAATATCCTAAAAATATACTTAAAGGGCAGAACCAATCTGTATGTAAAAACCATATGTGATATCATCCCACAATAATCACTATTTATTAGAGGTGGGACCCTGGGGCAATTACCGGATACCGGATTTACCGGTTTCCAAAAAACCGGATTCTCGGATTAAATCCGGTATACCGGTACCGGATTTATTCCATTGATTTCAATGGGGCACTGTGTCCCCATTGAAATCAATGGAATAAAATTCCTCCCCCCTCCCCCTCCCAGGCTGTGCGGGTGGAAGGGGGGACACCCCC